>JAPYZE010001834.1:0-37003 GCA_030522805.1 Leptomastidea abnormis | reverse complement strand
AACAAGCGGCCCTCAAACGCAACATCAGATGAATCTATCGCTTTGACGAAGGCCATTAAGATCAATTGTGCCCTTGTTATTGAGTTTGGGACTTAGGACTTCGTCCTAAGCACCACTGGGTAAGAATCAATATTACAACTTGTTTATACTTGTTTGACGTGATTTGAATAAATGTGAAAGTCTTGCTGTGCCTATGGGTTTTGAGATGAAATGATTTTGATTTTTTGTTTGAGTGTTTATTTGTTTGATTTTATCTTTTTTGATGGATTTTTAAAGAGAGTTCAAGCTTTAATATACTTTTATGGTTATTTTTATAAAGATAAAATTAAAATATGTTTGTTTACATTTTTATATTCTGAATAATAAGTAGCTTTGTCCTTGATTTGGTGAGAGAAATTTATACTAATGTTATGCTATCAAAGAGATGTTTACATGGCAAATGACTATTAGATACATGTGAAATTGTCTTTATTTTGAAAATTTATTATTAACAGATATTTTATTGCAACATTGTATGATTAATATACGGTTTGTGTTTATACATTTTCTTTATAGTTTTATTGCATTAGAGCAACTTGAGAAAGAATAAGATAATGTCTCAAGTTATTTTCTTGTTTAGATAATTGTAATGATTACAAAATCATTTTAATAATGATAAATCTTTTTATTTTTTATTTCAGAAGCATGTATGATGGAATATTTGATGACTTTTCAATCATCAAAACTCATTGTAAAAGAAATGGTAATGCTAATTTTGAAGAGTCAGCAGTTTTTGAATTACTAGAAAGTTTAGTTCCACAACATGGACCTAAAGAGTCTGTACAAATAGTTATTGACATGTTAGATGCCCAGAGGGTAGAAGATTGTAAAATTGATAAAAAGAATAATGATCATGATCATGATCTTGATCATGATGAAGATTTTGACGCTGATGATGAGGAGAATAATGATGAAGATGATGATAATAAAGATCGAGATGCAAGTTTTGAAATTGAAAATAGAACTGAACGCAACGCTGTTATTGATGCTGATAACAATGAATCAAATGATGGAAGTATTATAGAAGTTGAAGTGCCCAAAAAAGTATATCCGTTTATTGATTTGACTGATTGTTCTCCTCTATCCGTTATTATTGAAGAATCAAATAATGAAGTTGTTAAGCGTGAAAAAGTTGATGGTAATCTGCCAGAAGTTATAAATTATTTTACGGATTCAAATGAAAGTAACCACTTTGAGGAGGATTCAATGGATCCAGATATCATTAGGCATGTTAAAACTGATTGGAATGAAGCATTAAAAAATAAATTAAAATCTACTCAACCTCCAATGATAAATTTGTTATCTGATTTGGAAGAAACTTGCAAATCAAATCAAAGTTTACCAGATAATTCCAATAATGTTGAGGTTTCTGAAATTTTAGAAGAAAATAATAATGATCCTAATAACAATTTGGAAGGAGCAATGTTTGACGTTTTAAATACTCCTGTTGTTGAAGATGTAAATATTAATGGAAATCTAAACACCGTATCCCCTGTGATAGAAGAATTAATTGATTCAATTCCTGGATGCAGTAAGGATACAGGTATTTATTCAAATATTTTTATAATTACAGTATTAAAAATGCATTTCACCAAATAAAATGTTGTTACAGATATAGATGTGATGAACAGAATGTACAAACTGAATAAAGGTCTTCCAAGTGCTAGCTCATCGGGTAGTTCAGCCACAGTGTGTAGTAAAGATGCAGTAAAGATATCTTATACAGTTTTAAATTCAAGTGATGATGATTGCGATTTTGATCAGTTTGCTGGCATGGATGAGAACATCCAGGATGATGTCATGTGCATACAGGAAATTATACCTTGGGCTGATTTACACACAATAATGAAGATTTTGAAGAAACATTACCATTCAAGCAACAGAAAGCAACTGACATTGTGGGATTTAATGAGTTCAGAATCAAATAAGACTAGTAGTGTACCAACAAAACGCAAACATAGTGCCGATTTTCTTGGCATTTCAAATAAATCGCAAAAAATAGATAATAATCAACAAGTCAATAATGAATCATCTGAACTTTACAATGGCCCAGTTAGTAAGTCTCCGATTAAAAAACCGCTTGGTACTGATTTGCGCAGCGTTTCTGAAAAACCTTTTGAAATTGAAAGTATTCAAAATGTTGATAGAGCGTCAAACGACTTCCATAATAACGCATTTCAAAATTTAGATTTTTTAGAAGCAGATTCAAATTTTGAAATTTCAAATCCAAATGAATCATTGACGCTTTTCGAGGAGACAGATAACTCCAGAGCGTCTAACGCAAGTGTAACCGATCATTCGGCATTGATTGCCGGTAATGCAACATTACTACTTGATGAAGCAGCAAACCTGCCACCAGCGCATTCAGATACTCAACGTATTAATCGGCAAACAGCTTTTCCTTATGTTAAACCTTCGTTCTCAGGTCATCTTTCAACACTTAATCACGAGAGAAATGAAACTATTGTGAGTGGTATGCTTTTGGCTCAAGCTCCATCAAACTCGCATCCTCATACTCTTCGCGTTATACCTAAAAAGGAAAAGATTAAGCCTTTATTTCAAAAAAATACATTTTTTGGTAATGCGATAAATGAGTTAGATGATAGCAATGATTCAGAGACTGATGCGCTTGAAAGACCTAATATTGTACGTATATCACATGAAACAGGTAGACCTAAAATAAAAGTAGTTCATTCATCCTCTCACATGTTTAATCCTCCAAAAGGTAATTTGTGTTTCTTAAACATAGAAATAAGTAAGATAGAAGATTATTAACAAATATTATGTTTCAGAGAGTCAACAATTGCAAGACGAATTAAATACTGAAGCGGAAAAGCTTATAAAACCTGCAAAATTAGTAATAAATCCAGCTGCAATGCTTGTTACAAATACTATAAACAACCCACCTTCAAGTCTGCCTATACGCCCACCAATGTTAAATATTCTTAATACAAGTCCTGAAAAACAAGCGAGACCAGCATCTGAGCATCATTTCAAGCTTGTGAATAATGTAAACCGCGTAAATATTTTTAACAAGATTAAAGAAGATCGATGCAGATATCAAATTGCACATCTTCGAGAATCCGTGGTCCAGAGAGCAGTTCCAAGAAATGAAATGAGGCGCGAACCAAACCTGCTTCGCCCTTCAATTTTTAATGATGCGTTACCAAAATTAAAAGCTCCGACTGCTACAATTACGGCTGCTGAAGCTGAGCTATTAGATGATCTTTTTCCAAATTTTCCAAAGGAGACTTCAAAACCTCTGGATTTCGCAAATCCGAAGTCGAGTATACCTAAGATAACCATTAAAGGTTTACAAACAAACCCAGGTTTGTTAACAATATTTGTATTAAATAATTAAAATTACAATATTAATTATTTTTTGTAATATATCGAGTAATATTTTTGTTCAAAATTAGTTATTGCCATTAATCAACCATCAACGTCCAAAGCAACTCTTCCCGCTGAAAATGTTAAAAAAGTTGCACCTCACTCAGTTTATGTAAGACTGCGCTCAATGTTTCCTGAGGTAAAGAAAAGTTACATCAAAGAAATTTGTGCAAGTCCTCCACTTCCGGCTATACCCGATGATACAGGACACCTGCTGAATATGTTGATAGACCATTTATTACGCGAAGGTCATCATAATTTAGAAGTGGAACAAATGGTACCACTAATGGATGACCACAATCAACCTACGTCATCTCTTACGGTCGACGAAAAGTACGAGTATCTTTTGGGCATCTTCCCGAATGCTGATCCAACTTACTTGCGCGATGTTGTGGAAACAAAATTCACAACCGATCAAGCACTGGAACAGTTTATTCAACAAAAGCTAGAATCACATGATTATCCTACAAAAGAACAATATCTTGCCAAAATTAAAATCACAGAACAACTAAAGCAATACACATCAAATTTTAATGTTGAAAGTTTTCTGGAGTTGTTTCCTGATCCATTTAAGCATTTTGAGGATGAAACTAGAAAGTGCACGCATCAAACCATTGCATTGGAATTTTTAAAATCTTTCTTCTACAAAAATAAAGTAAGTTTAAATGTTTATTATTTAAGTTGTAAAACATTAAAACATTTTTCTAATACTTTTATTATTTAGGTACAAACAATCGCGCAAGTATACAGACAAGAACGATACAATATCAGTCTTACAGCTAAAAGATTGTCTAATATTGGACAAGATATGAAAACAAAACGAGGCAATAGCGAGATGATGACTGAAAACATTCCTTTATTACAAGAAATTACTTTTGTTAAAAACAAGCAAAAGATTATAGATTACATAAACTCAAAAAAAGTAGAAGAGGAAACTCTATTTAAAGAGCTGAAGGTATGTATTAGTTTTGTGCTTTGTAAATTAGTAAAACGAGTCAAAATTGAAATTATTTATTTTTAGGAACAAAATATGCTCATCACATGTTTATGTTGCTATAATGATGAGTGTATGCCAACCAAGTCATCAGACTGTAACGCTGGACATACATTTTGCATAGAGTGCATTGAACGTGGTACAGAAGCAGCCCTTTCAAATGGAGAAGCGCACGTTCGCTGCTTCACCGACTGTACAAGCGAGTTCTCGCTCGCTACTCTACAGAAGGTTCTTCCTCCAACGAAGTTTAGTGCACTCCTGAAAAAGCGTCAAGCAGCTGAGGTTGCCGCTGCCGAGGTCGAAGGTCTCGTTTCTTGTCCGTTCTGTTATTTCGCCTCCATACCTCCACCTGAGGATAAAGTCTTCAAGTGTTTAAATCCAGAGTGCATGAAAGAATCTTGCCGGTACTTAAAATTGTCTTTTTTCATATACAGATTTTATTTTTAAAATTGCTACATTTTATTTATAATCTTAGAAGAAATATTTTCTGACTTGATATTATATTTACAAAAATTTTTCTTTGCAGTTTATGCAAAGAGTTGAGTCACGTTCCTATGAGATGCGATGAAGTAATTAAGACTGATGAAGCCCGGCGTCTGATCGAAGAGAAAATGACTGAAGCTTTGTTGCGAACTTGTTACAAGTGTAAAAAACAATTTTATAAAGAGGATGGTTGCAACAAAATGACATGTACTTGTGGTGCCTTAATGTGTTATATTTGTGATAAGCCTGTAACAGGTTATCAACATTTCAATGCTCAGGGGGGAGCAAACTCAAATCTGTAAGTTTGTCTGTTCAATAATGTTTGTAAGATATATTTTTTTAAAATAAGTTATTAATTACACCTCCTTTGCAGTTGTCCATTATGGAGCGATGATCGTCGTATGAATGCTGAAGCTGTAAGAAAAGTTGCGGAAGATGTCAAAAATAATATTCTAAAGACCAATCCAAATTTAAAAATTGATACAGAGGCCTTACTACCAAAAATTCCTGCTAAAACAAAAGGTCCTCACGATGACATACCAAATGCTAATCAACTGCCCGTAAGTTATCTTATTTTCTAATAAAAAACTAAGTTTTATAAGTATTTTTTTTATAATAATATTATATTTTTAGGAACATGTCAGAAGAGTGATTACGAAGTGAAAGCCAAAGATTAAAGTTGCATAAACACTTAATAGTAAAATTTTTTAAAGTATTACTTAAGTTAAATAATCATTAGTTGAAAATCATTTTAATCTTACATTTCGCTTAATTTTCATTTGCAAAATTTTTTTGTAATGTTTATTATTCAAAATAATCGTTTAATAATTTTGTAATTAATGTTTCATAATTTAACATCTGTTGATTAATATTCAAACATGTAAAATCACATATGATTCATCATAAAAACGTTATTATTTTAGTAAGTTCTCAGTTTGTTTTGTATTTTTATATGTAAAGACAACTGTTTGTGTATGTAAAAACTAGTAATTTCTAATTTAATGAATTTAAGAATTTAGGAAGAACATTTTTATAAAGCCATATAAATAGTACCTGATACAATAAAATTTCCATCATTTGATCGAAAAGGAGCATAACGTGTTAACCGTGTCGTGTCTGGTACACGTTCATGTATATGAGATCAAAAATTCAAGTTTTTTAGTAAGATAATAGACATAATAAAGGCGAGTTTGTAAAATAAATTATATGTTTATTAATAAAAAGAGATACAAGTAATTAGACTTTTTGTCCATAAAAATTAATATTAAATAACCTAAAACCTTTTTCAAAAATTTTACTTTTTTTATTCATATTTAATTTCAATTCCAAAATTAAATCTCCTGATTTAAACAAATATGCAAAGTAAAACAAATTTATTACTCTAGAGGAATTTTATTGAAAATATATTTATAAAATTTCTTGCTTACTTTTTTAAACACATAATATTAAATAAAACACAACAATAGTATAAAAATCATTTATATAAAAAATTTTCTATTTTAAGTATCTTTATCTAGTAATAATCTTAATAGTATCATCATCATCACCAATATCATTTTCTCTTCTTGGTGGTTCTGTAAAAAAACCAATAAAAATTTTTAAATGTAATTGATTTCATCATACATTTTATAATAATCATTCCTAAAATAACAAAATATATTAATTTAATTAAATATACCTGACTTCTTTGTAATCATAATAACAGGCCTTGATGTTGTCATAAGAACAGGAACATTTTCAGGTTGACTAAAACAAAAATTTTAAATTTAATCTACAAGTGTTTTTACTTTAAATTTTTAATAGTTTAATAACAAAAGTTTTTATTACCTTTATTAAGAAATTTACTTCAATACCACTTTACAATTAGTATAAAATAAATTATTTAGATAAGTTTTTACGCAGCAAGAAGGTAGCAATGATTTTACGTAGCTGTCCGTCTTTCTCAACATCGACTTCAGGTGCATGTACGAGCAGTGATCTGAATGCATCTATGTTTCCTTGGTCGTAATAATCTTCTAACTTTCGATCAGCAAGAAATGTACAATAAGCTAAATAGATTTTACAAAATCGATCAACAACATCATTAATATCCTTAAGGTCGAGTACTTTTTCAATTTCAGCTTTCATCTCAGAAGAAATAGCTTGATCAATTGGTTTAGGATTCATAAAAAATTCTGTATAAGATGATCGCAAATCTTCTATTTTACTTGTATCCTCCGAAAGGTATAAATTGAAAGTATGATTTGCAAAGTTCTCTATCAGAAGTCCTAACATTAATATTGTTGACACCTGGTTACCAACTTCCTAAAAATTCATAATTCATTAATAGACATATTATAAATTCAGTTTACAAAAAAATAAAACGGTTCTTAAATATTTACAATTAGTTCATCAAGATAACTCTTCTTAACCTCATCTTCTTTACGAATTATCGCTGCTGAAATGCGATCCTCAGAATCAGACATTTTTTAATGTTTTTTTTTTAATTAGAAAGGTTATTTAATGTTAAAAAGAACAGTAATTATCTTGAATTTATTCATTTAGACACATAAGATAGATACTACAAAGATAGATATGACATGTTATAGAATAGAATATATTCTATATTTTCTGATGTAAGATAGATATTATGGTGAAAATATTATGAAAATATAACAAATATATTGTGTAGTAAATATAGGTTTTCATGCGCACACAATCACGCGCAAGACAGTTTATGTTCAAATGCTAGTATAAAAATTCAAATTTTTTAGTAAGATATAGACATAATAAAGGCGAGTTTGTAAAATAAATTATATGTTTATTAATAAAAAAAGATGCAAGTAATTAGACGTTTATTGTCCATAAAAATTAATATTCAAAAACCTAAAACCTTTTTCAAAAATTTTACTTTTTTTAATTCATATCGTACCTATAAAAAGAATATTTTTTTTCATTTTAATTTACTTTCAATTCCAAATTAAATCTCCTGCTTTAAATGATTACTCGTTAAAAGTAAAACAAATTAATTACACTGGAAGAATTTTCAATTTATTTCACATAATACTTGACATTGTTTCATCATTCTAAAATATATTGCTTTCTTTTTTAATCACATAATATTCAATAAAACACAACAATAGTACAAAAATCATTCATATATAAAAAATTTTTAATTTCAAGTATCTTTATCCAGTAACAATCTCAATAGTATTATCATCATCATCACCGGTATCATTTTCTCTTCTTGGTGGTTCTATAAAAAACCAACAAAAATTTTTAAATATAATTTATTTCATCATACATTTTATAATAATCATTTCAAAAAATAACAAATTATTTTAATTTAATTAAATATACCTGGCTTCTTTGTAATCATAATGACAGGCCTTGATGTTGTCATGCGAACAGGAACATTCTCAGGTTGACTTGGTGGATAAAAAGTGTTTGGATCCATCGGATCAAATTGCCAGTTGTTCTTTGAAGGCTGAGGATTTTGTGGCTGATTTGGTTGAGGTTGATTGATTGGATTATTGGGTTGTGGTTGATTCATAGGATAATCAGGCTGAGGTTGATTAATTGGATAATTTGGTTGTGGTTTAGTTTCAGGGTAATTTTGTTGGGGTCGATTTACTGGATAGTTTGGCTGTGATGGTTGATTTGTAGGATAATTAGGCTGTGGTTGATTCATGGGATAGTTTGGTTGTTGTTGAGGATAGATTGGACGATTGTTTGGATATTGCTGTTCGATTGGACGATTGTTTGTTGCTTCCCAACGATTTTGTCTATCACCTGATGATGATCCTGGATTGTCTTCTGCGGCAATGATCATCTGTTATTCATAAACAAATTTTAATGTTAAAACTTTGTTTTTTTTCGAAATTTTTTCACTTTTTTTATGGTTGAAATCGTTAGGCAATCAAGTCGATATTCAATTAAGTTATCTTAAAAATTTTTTTAAAAATTTTTGTTTTTAAAAATAATTCTTTGTATTGAAACCTTTTTATTATACTTTCAAACTTTCCATCTCTTTGGTACTACTTTCAATATTCAAATTCATTTCCTTCTTCAAGCTTTCAATCTTTTGCATAATTTAAATACGATTTAAGTAAAGAAAAAAATGCTTACATTTTAACATCAACAGAGGCAGTTTAAAATATTATATTCCATAAGATTTTTATAGTTCTCAGAATTTTAATAATTGACAAATTACCTAAACGTTACGTAAATCATACCTACTCTGCTAATCTTACTTTCAAGTTTTAAATCTTAATTTAATATTCCATACACACACATACAAAATACATTTAATCGTTAAAACGTTTGTAAATATATATACTCAATATATTTTCATGACTTTAAAAACCATAATTTAGTATATAAATCATTTATTTATTTTCTACATACAATAAGCCATCTATTATTTAACCGTAATATTATATAGCAAATTGTGTACAATACAAATTTTCACAATGTACGCAACTAATTAAACGTACATCAGATGATGATATCACGGAAAATTGCAAATTACGTGTGTATAATGACGAGTATTTTCAAGAATCGCTTTTATTGTTCAGATATACGCTACGTGTAGAAAAGTTCGTCACATTTTTAAAACATTCTAAAGTCGCGAGTAAAATTCATTTATTTTTTATAAAATTTTTCACGAAAAAAAAATAAATAAGAAATCCAATGTAAATTTGCTCAATGTCAAGTTAAAAAAATGTTGCCAAATATATGCTCATATTGTAAATTGTTAAATACACTTAAAACTAAAATAGCCTTGAACTATATACGTAAAATTGCACAATTGTCAAAAAATTCTTCCTTCAATCTCTTAAAAATTCACCAATTTCCATAACAAAACTGTTCTTATTACAACACACGATTTTTTAGTCGTTTGTAAAACATAACAATTTCCATATTCCACTAAATTATCACAATTTTTTCAATTTCTAACACCTACCATATCTTGTGTTTTCGGATTCCTACAAATCCATTCAATTTTATCAGCATCAACACCCACGTTACTAAGATCTAATTGAATCTGTTGTTGCTGACCAGGTCGTGGACGATAAGGTCTATACGAGTAACCAGGTTCCCTTCGCCAATGAGCAAAACTTGATCCTATGATCATCATCATCATAACGATTAATAAACCGATTTTTAAACCCGGTGACATTTTGGAAAAATAAAAGAGAAAAATATTGTTACGAGTGGCTTGCGGTCGACTGAGGCTACTTACTATTATGCTCTTTGAGTATAACTTGCGGAATTGAAATTGTATGCGCGTATATAATAAGATTGTAGTGGACATGTTGGTGGATGTGTTAGTTGTAGTAGTAGTGGATGTGTCTGACCGCTGACTTTTGACACTATATAGGTATACGCAAGAGGTGAAGTGTTTGCGTATTTGCGAAGTTGACTAATTATATGTAATTATGTAGTAAAAAGGAGTAAAATGAAAGAAAATGATCTTGAGATTATAATGATAATTGTTATATTTATTACAAATATAATTTACAAAAATAGTTTTTTGTCCATTACAATATGACTTGATTATTTAAAATACATTTTAACTATACATTTTTATGTAGTAAACATTCACCTTTACGATTAAAAGTATTTTATATAGTAAATATAAAAACATTTATTGATACAAAATATTATACATACGTGAGTATATGTATATATTTACAATAGTATATTCACTTAAGCATAAATTTATTAAACATTAATATCGTTTTATCATTTAACTATTTCTGCGCTCAAGCTGAGAAGTATTGGTTCCATCGGTTTTGCATCCACCTATAAAAATAATAAATTAATGATGATTTTAATTTTTTGGATTTAATTAATACGTGTTATTGTTTTACAAAATGATAGTGGGTAACGTAAAGTTATCAAAATGAAAAGTCACTTGTTTTGAAAATTTAAAAATCATGATTAAAACTTTTTTTTTATCAAAATATCTTTTATCACATTTTTTCATTTTTAAAAAGATATTTGATTTGTTTAGATGATATCTAGAAAGTTTATATGATTCATAATTGTAATCTACTATTAATAATTGATGTCAACTTTTGGCACGATCTTTTTCTTTTTTTTTTTTAATTCCGCTTTTCAAGCACGCGCGTTTATTATTAATGTTTTTTTCCTTGTTTGTAACACGACTTACTCAGAATTTACAAAATAAGATGTGTAAAAAATGTTGTGTACATTTTTAAAAAACAAATTATTTTGAAATTGGAGCAAATTATTTTTTAATAAATTATTGTTCGCACTTCTATTGACACAATATTTATACAAAGTATTCCAACAAACAAGATACTTAAATAAATAATTATATTAATATAAAAAATAAAAAAATATTTTATAATTTTATTGTAATTTAAAATAAATATATTTTCATACCATTATCAATATTTAAATTTCTAATCCCATCACACAATGGTTTTGTTTTATTTTTTTCCGAATTAATAACTGTTCCCAAAGACGATTTTTTTTCATACGTATTTTCAGAAGTACGATCTGGCATATCATTCAATACATCATATCTTTGTTCTTGAATAGGTGAATAAATCAATGATTTGACCGTTGTCGAAGATGTTGATGCTATTTTCTCATTCAAATGTATTTTTGAATAATCAGGCGATTGATTTTGTCCTTGTTCAGCTTGATAATTCATTGGTCCAGACAAATGATTATAATCTGAAAATCTAGCAATATTTCCTTGAGTTGAATAACTTACTGGTACGTTAACTTGATAATTTATGGGAATATTTTTCTCCGATTGATTTTTAAGTTGATTATTATTATTTCTTATTTCACAAGGTCCATGAATTGGATAATAATTTCCTTGATTTCCGATAGCTATATAATAATTTGGTGTATTTTTTATAGATTGTTTATTTAAATTATCGTTAGGATAATAATTTGGCGATGAAGTTTCCGAGTTTTGAACATAATTTTGTTGAACGCCTACGATACTTTGAATTGGAAGATTATTTGGTTGAGCTTCGACAGCGACGTAATATTCTGGAGATTTTTGGACTGAATGGTAATTTTGTTGTGCTTGGCTGTGACTTAATTTATTATTAGCAGGATAATTTTGTTGAACATAACTAGGTTCTTGAATCACATAATGATTTGGTCTGTTATTAGAAACTGTGTAATAACTTGGTAATGAATTTACTGGAGTTTGTATTGAGCCATGATTTTTTTGAGCCTCATTAGATATTTGTGCAGTAGAGTGATGATTTGTTCCAATTTCGAAAGTTGTGTAATAACTTGGTAATGAATTAACAGGATTTGGTACTGTATGATGAATTTGCTGAACATCATTAGATCCTTGTGTTGAAGTATGTTTTGACTTGATATCAGAAGTTGGATAATAACTTGCTGGTGATTGATTAATATAATTTTGTTGAACATTATTCAATTCTTGTATTGGAGAATGACTGGATCTGGTCGTATCATAAGCTGTATAATAATTTGGTGCTGAATTTACAGGATTTTTCACTGTAGCATAATTTTTTTGTACGTTATGAGGCTTTTGTACCTGAGGTCGATTTGATACAGGTTGAGATGCTGTGTAATAATTTGGCTCCGGAGTTTGTACCTCATTATAATTTTTATTAACATTAACTAATCTTTGTTCTTGAGGATTATTTAATTTTACTTCTGAAGTTGAATAATAACTTGGTGATGAATTTTCTAGACTTTGCACATAATTAAAATTTTGTTTAAAATTACCAGGTTCTTGTATAGGAGTTGTATAGTAATTTGGTGATTGAATTCTATTATTTTGTACTGGAACAAAATTTTTTTGAACGTCAATAGCTTCTTCCACAGGATAATTTGTATCAATTCTAGAATTTCTGTAAAAACTTGGTGGAGAGTTGATTGTATTTTGATTTAAATCATAATTATCTCGTCTATTTTCAATAGGTCCTTGTACTGAATGATAATTTAATCTAGGTTCATTATTGACTTCATGATTTGGCAAATTATTAATCTCATAATTATTTTTTATTCCAACGGGTTCTTGTATCGCTGCATGACGTAAATCATTTTTTGGAGTGACATATGAGTGAATATGATTTTGCACAAATCGATAATCTTGTCGATCATTTGCAGGTTTTTGTACTGGAGTTTGATTTGATTCGATATCAGTAGGAGCGTAATAACGTGATGGAGAATTTACTTGATGCTGTATTGGCTGATAATTATCTTGATATCCATTAGATTTTTGCGTTGGTATTTGTTTCGGTTCAATTACAGGATGTGAATAATAATTTGGTACTGTATTGTAACTCGGTCTATGTTCAATAACAGGTTGATGTCTGAAAACATTATTCTCTGGTTTTTTATTTGGCAAATCATAATTTGTTAAAATATTAACTGGCTTATCCATAGGATTATAACTTTCTTGAAAATTTGATGATTCTTTTAACGACATATGTTGTTGTAATTGTTTTGCAGATGCATAATTATTTGCAGGATTTCTTTCATAATCATAATTTTGTTGATTTTCAATGAGATCTGATTTTCTTGGATAATAACTTGATGGATTTCTATTAGCTGTGTAATAATTTGATAATTTATCGACTGGTTTTGTTGTTGATTCTTGATAATTTTCTGAGATCTCAAATGGTTTTTGCATTGGAGTTTGGAACGATGAAATTTCGTATGATGGATTATAGTTGAAAAAAGGATTGTTTTGTTTGAATATGTCAAAATTTTGATCGACTCTAATGTTATCTTGTAATAAAGTATGAATTGGTAAAAATTTGTAAGGCTCTTCGAAATTTTGTGGAATACTCATAGATGGATAAAAAGTATCGTAATTATCTTGTTTTTTTAAATCTTCTATTCGAGGATAATTTGATGTAATTTCACCTGAAGTGTCGTAGTTTGATAAAAGTTTTTCGGATTTTAATGACGAGCTGTAATTATCTTTTAATGTATCCCCTTCTTTTGATGAAAGTTTTGTTTTTTCTGATTTGTCTGATTTTTTTGACGATTGACTTGATGAAATTTTACTAGCTGCATCGAGCTTTGGTAAAATTTTAATACTTTTATGTTTTGTTTGATCACTTTGATGAATGTCATCAGGTAAATCTTGTAAAATTTTTTCTTCTTTTTCATTTTGAGGATAATTTATAGTTTTCTCTATATTGGGATAATTCGATGAAATTTTTAAAGATCCTTTTAGAGGAGGATTTTTTGATGAAACATCTGCTTTTGATTGATATTTCAATGAACTGTCAGCAAGTGAATGATCGAAATGATGATTTGGTGTATCATATGGCATCTGTAATATAAAATTAATATTTTTTTTATATTCTCTAAAAAAAATTATTAATAATTTTCATCTTATAATTTTTATTTAAAATAAAATTACCTGCATAGACTGATGATACCCTTGTTGTTCAGAATAATTTGGTAAATAGCCAATATTATTTTGGTTTTGCGAATAATCTTTTTGAAAATTATTTTCTAATGTCTCTGGCAAATGGTAATTTAAATTGTCCGATGCAGTTGGTGTAGAAAAATAATTTTGTAATCCAACTGGATGTTGAATTGGAGAATAATTTATTTGTCTCGGTAAAAATGGAAGTATTATAGGATAATTTGATTGTAAAAGGATTTCAGGGTTGTCGTATTCGACATTTGAAGATGCATTTTTTCCACATTTCTTTTTACCCTGTAATGTGTTACATATAATTATGAGCTATTTTTAAAAATTTTATTTTGAATATTATAAAAGTGCACAATATAAAAATTAATATTATACGCCCGTAACAATTTTTAAATAAAAATAATATTAACGCATGAGATATAAACTTAAAAATTTATTAATTATTATAGACTTACCTCTTTTTTCGAGCCATGAGATGTTTGACCTTTCGAATGTCTACAACTTCCACAAAGTGTAGCATGTCCTTCTGCTAGTACACTCAAAAAAATTAAAACCGCAACGTAATAATAAAAAAACTTCCCTATCATTTTCGTTACTCACAAATAATAAACTTTTTTTTTCTTCTTTTTCACCAAAATCTCAACGTCAATGTACACCTGAAAGTGTATACTGACCACTCGACAGTTTACAAGATTCGCTATATATATGGTCTAAACATAAACTGTCACGTCACGTATGTTTTACGATAGTCTGACAATTTCGCTGGCGTTGAGATGCTTTGTTATCGTTTAAATTCTAAAATGTTATGACACGATTATAAACAACGTTCCTCTCTTTAAAGTAATCAAATAGATAATTTATTTTTCAAGTTTTTTTCGTAAACAAAATTGTTTATTTTTTTTTCAAAAAAAAAAAAATAATAATAAATTGTATGTAGTTTCATTGAGTATTATTTCATTGCAAAATTTATATCTGTATAGGTAAAATAAATTTTGATAAGGTATTACTTTTCTATTTATAATTGTAGGACCCTACATATTATTTATCAGAAAATTGACTAATTATCCTTGTTGATTATTAAATTTCATAGCATAAAAAATAACTTATTTTGTATTTATTATATTACATTATATTAAAATAAAATTAAATTATTTGTAATCATAAATAAAATTTTGTATACACAGTCACGTATGATTTTCTCGAATACAAATAAATTTAAAAATTTTGAGCGATAAATTTAAATATTTTTCAACGTGGGCTATACATAATTGATTGTAATAGTTACAATCATTTTTATCTACTATATATTTTTGAATGTAAACTATAGTATAACTTTTTTTCAATTTTAAACAAATAAAAAAATAAAAAATTAATTTTTATAAATAAAAAACACTATTTAAATTATTTAATTCTTAAATTTATTTCATAATACTAACTATAAACAATAATTTTATTTACATACACAAGTGTATAAAAATAATACAACAAAATTTTACACGTTGCTTATTTTAAAAAAATGACAATATCCTGCAATAATGTTTGAATTAATTTTAATTATCATCTCCCATTCTTATGTCAATAACACCTACACCATAATTAACAGGAGCTGAAACAATACAAAAAAAATATATATTAGTCTTTGAACATTACGCAATATAAGGATAATATGATTGCGCCTGAATGAATGTTTCCCGATATGATCAGTTAAACGAATGACTTTATTGAGTTGAAATGATGTGTGAAATCTGCCGAGTATTATTTTTTAATTTTTAATATATATATTTATTTACCTTTTGTAGTTGTTGTTGGACTTGCAGTAGTAACTTCAACTGGTGGCTTAGAAGTTTCTGTTGTTTTAGGATTATCCGTCGTAACAGTATCAACATGTGGAGATGTCGTGGAAGTAGGATTAGTTTTTTCTGGTGTTTTATTATTATCCTCTTGTTTTCCTGGGTATAAAGGTTTACCTGGTATTAAAACTCCAGGTACGAAATTTGGTGGATATAGTGATGGATCGGATGGTACAATTTTAATTGGTATGAAATTTGGTGGGAATATTGGTGGATGTGGTGATACTTCTGGTATGAAATTTGGTGGATATACTGGAGGACCTGATGGTTGTATTGTAAATTTTGGCTCGAATACAGGACTGGGTTTTAATACTTCTTGTTTGCCAGCAAAAAATATCTGAAAATTTTTAATTGAGATATTTTTATGTTTGAAAAAAAATAATTTATAAGAATATGTCATAAGTTATTGAAAAGTAAAATATTGAAAAATCTAGAATATAATGTTAGTTTTTTACAAATATTTTATTTAAATAATAATTTATTTTCTCTGTGCATAATAAAAAAAAAAAATTGTATATGAAAAAAATTTTTATTGAAGTTAGATTTGTAAAAAAAGATTAAACGCATTTTTTAATCGATATAAATTTTCCATTTGAATTGTCTTAAAACCTTCGATTTAAAGACGATCATATGATGCTTACATTTTAAAAATTTGCGAAATTTCCAGTTTTGCTCTGTTTGACTTTATAACAGCTGATCATACAAAAAATTGGCATTATCACGATGAATAATTTTATCGATTTAATTTTAAAAAGACTTTCTAGAAATTAATAATCTCAAATTTATAATAACATATAATATATTTAAAAATCAATTTGATTTTTTTAGTTTTTAACAAATAAAATATTAAAATGGTCCATTAAAATTTCATTATCAATTCGAATCGTAAAATTAAATAAACAATTTTTTTATCAAATTATCAACACAAGAGTTTAAAAAATTATTATTTTATACGATAAATTAAAAGAAAGTATCAATCGAAAGTATAATCTTAAAATTTTTAATAACTTACCAACTCATTCGTCCTAACATTTTTACACACCATCTCCGTACCATCTGGAATTTGCATCGGAGGAACATTCGTTTGCGAATTTGACTTAGGCACTTTACTATAAGTTGGAAAAATTGCCAATTGCGATTCCGGATGATTAGCAGTCCACAAAATTCTTGGAATACGTAATATACCCAAATTTAAACGATGACCCGTCAATCCTCCGGTTATTATGCTTAAAACAATAAGCAAACCACCAAGGAGGATAAATCTCGCCTCCATGTTTATGCAGTTCTGTAGTTATGTGTTGTCGTTTTATGATTGACAATCAATAGCAAGATGCATTACGATTCGATAAGATACACTTTATATAAGCATTATCAAGCTGAACTGCAATCGACTGTTAAACAGCTTGACACGACTGAGAAAAACCAAAAAAAAAAAAAAAAAAAAAAAAAAAAAAAAAAAAAAAAAAAAAAAAAAAAAAAAAAAAAAAAAAAAAAAAAAAAAAAAAAAAAAAAAAAATGAAAAGTAAATCAAGAGATTTTATTAATATTTTTTTTTATAATTTTATCGTTATACCAACTTTTCAAACAAACATTAATTGTTTTTTGTTACTTTACTAAATAGTAGTAAATAGTCATCAATGCGTACTAATGACTCTTAGCTTAGTTAGTTAAATCTATAAACATGTTTTGACGAAAATTTAAATATAACATTTAAAATTTTTATTGTAAAACGCTTTGAAACTTTGTAAAAGTTTCTTTAAAATAATTTTTATAAGACAAATATCAAATAAATAACGATAAATATAACAAAGAAATGAAACCACAGATGTTGTCCATTTATTAACAAATAATTGTATTATTTAAAATTCTTTATATAAAGAAAATCTGAAGTGATTATTTTAAAAAATTTGAAATAGTTATTATTATCCATGACTTAGTTGTTAGAGATATTATTTATATTCCGATTATTTGATTACTTTTTAAAAAATAATTTCATAATATAAAAAAAAAAAATACATTCTATGCATATTATGATGAGATAAAAATTTATTATCAATAAAATTACAAGCATAACAAAATTCAAAAACTACATGTTGAAGTACATTTTAAATTATACAAATGTTATTAAATATCAATTGCTGATTAAATTATACTGTTTATCATTAACGTATAAATTATAAAATAATTTAAACATATATATGTAATTTTATTATTGTCGTTTCATATTTTTTCAAAATTACATTTCTACAATTTTAAGTGTAGGTATAAGAGTATCAAAGATTAAAGTACCATATATGGAACGTAAAAACCAACGCACAAAACTTATCGTACATGACAAAAAATAATCTTCTCCGCAGTAAATATGATAATTAAATCACAGATTTATAAGACTTGAAACTAAGTTTATGTGTTATAAGATATAAAATTTAATTATTATCTACCAGTTTTAGTTATTTGTTACGTATTAAAATTTATCAACTTCTAAAAAATGTTTTCTTTTAATTTATATTATTTTTGTATTAGCTTAAAATAATAAACGTTTTATTAAATAATTTATAAACTTTACAATATTTCATCTAAACATGCAAAGCAATACATTTTACGTAATAAAATTTATTAATATTTATCAATATTATTTTGACGTGATAAATGTATTTTAATATTAAAGGAAGGAATAAAACAAAGAAAGAAATATTCATTGTTTATTGCAAAGAAAAAATTAATAATTTATTCATTGAGTAATATAAAAATTAGAAAAATTTGTTCGATTTTAACAAGATAACTTATAACATTATTAACAATAGTAAGAAACGTGCATATTGCAAATTTTATAATGTCATGGAATAATAACAATAATTAAAAGATCATAAAAAAAAATGTGAGATTTCAAAAGTAAACTTGCTACCATACACATAAAAAAATTAATTTTTTCAAAAACAATACACTGTCAAGATTAATTTTAAATTAATTAGTAATGGTGCTTATGATAAAGATGATCGTGTCCTTCAGAAGGTGATCTCATGTATTGTGGTCCCTGAGGAGGATGTTGAAGTTCTCCATAATTAGATTCTGGGGGATGTTGAAGTTCTCCATAATTAGATTGTGGAGGATGCTGAAGTTCTTTAGCATTAGATTGTGGAGGATGTTCCAAATATCCTACGTTTGATCCGCGTCCAGGATTTTGCAAATATCCATGATCGGATCCACTATTGGGAGGATGCTCTAAGTATCCTACGTTAGAACCAGAGCTTGGTGGGTGTCCCAGAAATTGAACATCGGGTTTACCGTAAGCGAATGTCATTGTCTGAGCGACAATGGCTACTAAGAGAATAAGAACCTGTAGAAAAAAAGTAATTTGATAAAAATATGTGTGTAACAGATAAAAAAAAAATTTATTTATTTATTAACGTTAGTAGAAAATAGTGTTCTTAACAAAATTATATAAAAATTGTGAAAGTAAATTCTTTTGTAGACGGAGAATATTGAAGCAAACAATTTTTACTTTAAAAACCATAATTAATTTCGTGCTTCAATAAAGATATTAGTTTTGTTGTTTTTTTACATAATTCGTTTTTAATATTCATAATTTTACTGTTTTTTTATATGTAATAAAATGCATTAGATTATGTTTCAAAATTTTTTTAAATTATAAGTTCTATTAAAACTTTGTTTTTATCTACTACGTAATAATGTTTAATATATGATAAGTATCAAGTGTGGCTATTATTAACAATTTAAAATTACATAATATTCTGTTTACAAAACAAAGAAATAAACAAAAAAAATTGTCAATTAAAAAAAAAAGGAAAGTTTGTTAAGTTTAGAGATTAATGGTTATAACAAAAAAATTTTTGACTTACTGATTTGTTGGCCATCGTGGTATGTCACAATTTGACGAACTATCTATACACTACTGGTCAGCAGACTCTTATATAGCATTTCTTCGTCATCTCATCTTTACTCACGTTATCGCAAGTTAAAGCCAATCCTATGTTAACCAGCCAAACAGAAAGAGTAAGGAAATACACACATAGATGCGATTTTTTACAAGTTCTTTGCTCACTATTTCGTGGTAAGAAAATTATCATAACAATTCTTAGAATTTCAACTTTTTTTTTTTGGACATGATTTTGTGTTATTTTATCTAAAGAGAGATAAATTGATGATCACATATATTTTTCGTCACTGTATATTCTATTAAATTTTATTAAAACGTAGCATAAATTGAAACTTGCGATGAGCTTACATCACTTTTAGAAAATAATTCAATAATGTGTTAATTGTTTTATAAGGTTTAAATGAATAATGCTACTATTTTATTAAAAGTTACATAAAATCTTATTTTAATGAGAAATAAATAATAATTTAATTATTACTAATAATTCTAGTGGTACTTTTTTATAATTTTATTACAATTTTTTTATTTTTTATTTAATCAAATTAGCTAAGACACATATATTTAAATTTTAAATGCAATTTTAAAAATGATAAAAATTAATAAAAATAAGAATTTTGTAAAACTATTATCAAAGATATAATCTATAGAGCAGGCGAGTCTTTACTTCTCAAATAATGACACGAGGTCAATATTTTTTTTCCTTATAACGTTATATTCATATAGGTACGTATGGAGTTTTAAATTTATTATAAATATTTGATATTTTCAAATATTTAATTATTCAAATTATCCTATTGCATTATGTGTAAAAATATAAAATCTCTTAGGACTTATAAAATAAAAATTAAAATACTGTAAAAAAATAAATTAATTTATTGTATTTTGTATCGTTTACAAACAGTGTTATACATTATGTTTACATTATTACAATAAATAAGCATGAAGTATTGAAAAAAATGTAAAATATCATTGTAATAAAAATTGTTCTCCATTGTAAACTATAAAGATCCACTGAAAATGGTTCATTAAAAATTTTCTCATGTTGTCTTATCGAAGAAATTATTATCTTAATCAACTGTTTTATTCTACTTCTATTATTTAAAAATATAATTTAACCTTCAGATTTTGATGCTTGCGACGGAACAAATTTTGGAATTTTAGCATTTTGGTTATTACCTACTGTCTTTGGAACATCTTCAAATACATTCGGTTCAGTAAAATCATTGTCTTGTTCAGAATCATCTTCTTCAACACATTCGTCCTCAAGTTCACTCCAGAGTTTATAAAGATAATACTCGATTCGTTTTTTTTTATTCTCAAAATCAATGTTGGTGTTATTAGAAGCTTTTATTCTATGTTTTATTTTACTGATTCCACTAGAAGTTGGAAAAGATGTTATATTTTCTGGATTATTATCACTTTGAACAACTTGAAAATTTTTATTTTGGTCGTGATTTTCTAAATTTTGTGAAACATTATCAGTTTGAGGTGGTTGTAAATTTATACTTTGAACTTTTTTTACTTCATTTTGTGGAGTATTATTAATTTGAGCTGTCGGTAAATTCGTATTTTGTCCATTATTCAATAAATTTTGTGGAGTATCAGTATGAACTGGTTGTGAATTTGTATTTTGAGCACTATTTGCTACACTTTGTGGATTGTTAAGTTGAGCTGCTTGTAAATTTTGATTTTGTCCAGTATTCGCTGAATTTTGTGGATTATTAGTATGAACAGGTTGTAAATTTATACTTGAAACACTAGTTGCTACGTTATGTGGATAATTATTAACTGGAGCTGCTTGTAAATTTTGATTTTGGCCAGTATTTACTGAATTTTGTGGATTATTATTAGTTTGAACAGGTTGTAAATTTATATTTGGAACACCAGTTGCTGCACTTTGTGGATTATTGTTACTATGAACAGGTTGTAAATTTATATTTAAAACACTACTTGCTACGTTGTGTGGATAATAATTAACTTGAGTTGGTTGAAAATTTGCATTTTGGCCAGCATTTATTAAATTTTTTGGAGTATTATCAATTGGAACTGAGTGTGAGTTAACGTTTTGGGCATTCGCAAAATTTCCTGGATAATAACTGGCTTGAACTGCTGGTAAATTTGCATTTGGTACATTATTTGCAATATTGTACGGATAATTGACATCAACTGCTCGCGTGATTCTATATTGAACACCACTTCCTCCATTTGGTAGAAAATAATTAGTTTGAGCAGGTTGTACAATTCTATTTTGAACAGCATTCACTTCATTTTTTGGAAAATAATTTGTTTGTACTGGATATGAATTTCTATTGTTTACAACTTGAGAATTATAATTATAATTTCCTTGATTAGTCGTGCTAGTATGAAGATATGGAGGATTTGGAATAGCAGCATAAGTATTTACGGCTACTACATTTAACTTTGACTTTGGTGCTTGATAAAGGTATACCTTATTGACTGGTTTATCAAATATAGGGGGTAAATTTTGAGTATAAATACTATTCTGTCCATGAATTTTACTATCATGTAATAGAATGTATTGATTTTCAGCATTTATTGAAACTATCACTGTTAAGAAAATCGCAATTATCTAAAAAATAAAAAATACGTACTGTTCAATAGAAGCTAGGTCATTCTTTAAAAATATTGTGTTTGTTTAATTAAAATATTTTTATTTATTAAAATTCATCATAATTATATTATTAAATAAGTCAGACAACAAATGAAATAAAATTACTTGTAAAATTATAAATCGATCATGTATTTTGCAACTTACCGTTATTTCGAACATCTTAAAATGATAAATTGACAAGTTATATAATACAGTATGTCGATTATTTTTTACTTTTATACTCTCAAAAGTGGTCTTACATTTTTTTTAAAGCTTATCATTCGCATAATTACCAAAAACCAATTTCATTATAAATACGTCAGAATAAACTTTAGAAAATTTTTTTTTGCACCTACTCATACAATTTTTAATCATAATTTAATGCTTACATACAATTCTAAATTTCCGGATACTGTCAGTCAGAAATAAAATTTTAATTTACTATCATACGAAAAAGATACATTATAGCTTTGTACAAAGTAACAAATCTAAAATTTTATCTCGCTCTATATGAGATCTGATATCCATCTAAAATTCTATTCGATGATTTGGAGCTAAAGCCTCGTAGGTTTGAAAGGTCAGGTCCTTCAGTTAAAGTTTAAAATTTTTTACAATAACAATTATCATTTTATCAACTTTAATAATATAATTTAAATTTTTATGAAATAATTTGTAAATAACTCTAACAAATTTTTTTTAGTTTTTGTAATACATGAGAGCGCATTGAGTACTATTTCTTTTTTGAATAATAAACATCTATTGGTTTTTATAGTAACAACAGCAATTTAATTATTTTATTTTTTAATATTTCTAAATTATTTAAAAATTTATATAATGACTTTAGCTGTAATTTTTGAAATTGAAAAAATTTTTTAATTGCATTTTAAAAGTTATCTCCATAATGAATTTTATTTGTGTACACAAGTGAATTTTACCTTAAGCGTGAACGTCGTATATCGAGTCGATAATCCCATAGTCTTGTGCAAATTAGAGTATTTTTCCAACGTATCACGTAAATATTATTTCAAAACGTAAAAGAAAGTTATTAATAAATAGTAATTTCAGAAAAGTTTTTTTAGTATTGATATTAAATTTTTACTATTTGTATATATATTTGAAATACTTTTAAATTAATTACTCGTTATTATTGCAAGGATAGAACAAATATACATTTTTTTAATTAAAAAGTTATAACAAGTTTATTTTAAAATTAATTTAATGAAAGATCATAAATAACGGTATAATTTTTGTGATTATTAATTGAAGTATAAGAAATATTTAAGGAAAGTGTGAACAAAAAAATCCATGAACAAAAAGATATATTTTATTTCGTTTATTTTCTTTAGTAATTTTACACTTTAAGGAAGATTTCATTTTTTATTGATTTCTCTTAGATATATTTAACTTAAAAGACAATTCATATTTTACAGGCACAATATTAAAATTTTACTATGTAAATATCAAGTTCATAGAATTAATCTTTTACTCTATAATTTACAAATCAATAACTTTAAAATTTAATACAAATAATTATAACAAATATTATATTTTTGTAATTTTATAATCAAATTGAAAATTATTAATTTTATTACTTTCAATTTTATAACAATGCGATTACATATTTTCGTTAAAAGTAAAATTAAAATAAAGAAAAATTATTAAAAATGCAAACTTTAGCATTTTTATATATGTTTAATCATTCTTAAACGGTAGTTCTGTTGATAGTTCTGGTGGATTTTCAGTGTCTTCATCTACTGGGTTTTCTTCAACAACTCTTCGTTTAGTAATATGTTTTGTTGTACTTTTCTTAGTAGATTCTTTTTTCGTGGCAGATTTATGATATCTGGAATCCTGATCATAAATTTCTTCATCTCCATTTGAGTAAAAATTATTTGGCTCTTGTGGAGGAATATTTCCATAATTAGTTGCTTTATTTATATCATTTTTTATATTAGAAGGAAAATATTGATCTTGGAGCTTGTCGTATTGTTTAGATATTTCTTCACCTCCACGTTGGTAAATATCACCTAATTTTTGAGGAAGACCATTTCCATAATCTATTGCATCATCTATACCTTTTCTTATTTGAGAAGAAGTGGGTTGATTTTGGAACTGTTTGTATTGATTTTGTAATTTATTTTTTCCTTTTTTGATAAAATTATCTGAACCTTGCGGACCAATATTTTCTTCATTTTGAATCGGTTGTCTTGTACCGTAAGATGGGGGTGGTATTTCTTCACTATCGTATCCTATATCTTCGTCGTTAAATTTATGACGTCTATTTTGAGATGCGTAACTGCCACGGCGTCTTGAGTATGATGGGAAATCGTCATACTCAGGTAAAATATTATCATCATCTTCATTGGTTTCTATTGTTATCTTCTTATGTATAGTTATAGTACGTGGAACATTAAGTTTGAGATGACGTTTATTACGATAATCAGGATCTTTTTCATTCCTATATGCATTATTTTTATTATATAAACTCTTTTTTGCATAGTATTCAGATAATTTTTTTTCTTTTTCACTATCTTCTTCAGTATTGTATTCATTAATTTCTTCTTCATACGCTGATCCTTTTTTGTGTTGTTTTTGAGGAGTAAAATGATTATGGTTGTTTGATAATCTATCGTTGTATTGATTTCGTCTGCTGTCAGCATCTAAATTATAATCATCATTAAACGCTTCCGTTTCGTCCTGCCTTTGTTTTTTGTAATTATCTGTATTATAACCAGCATGTAACGCTTCCCACTGATCTTTTGTAATTTCATCAGTTTGATCATCTTCATCATTCATTGTGTAAATATCATTACCTTTATTCTTGCCGGTATATCTAAAATTATTTCCTGAATATTCGCTGTCAACTTTCAACGGCTGAGGTTGTGGTACAAATGGATTGTTATTGTTTTGACCATCAGAATGTTTAGTTTTGATGTTATCTGTACCATAATTTACTTTGTAGTCTCCATTTTCTTGAGAATAACTTTCATATTTTTCATCATAATCTTCGCCGTTTGAAATCGGTTTGGGATAGACAGGCTCTTTTTTCGGAATTTCAGTTCTTTTTTTACGATCGAAGTAATATTTATATCCATCATTGTTATAACCATAATCATTAACATTATTTTGACCATTTCCTCTATTAATTGTCTGACCATATTTCTCACTATCGATAAAATTTTGAGTTAAGTCTTTTAGATCTTGTGTATTTTGATTATCATATATATTATTATTTGGTTGATTATTGTTTCCATTATATGGATAATTATATGTGGTCTTTTTTATCGAGTCCGTATTAAAGTTTGCTCCATTCTGTACAGAACCATATCTATTGGGATTATTTTCATATCCAGGAGTCGAACTATCATCAACAAAAGTTGTACGAATAGAAGCTTCGGTAGAAATCTCGTTATTATTATCAATTGGTAAATTAGTTGTTGTTGTAGTAGTAGTAGTCCTATCAAACTGCGGATCAAATACGTATGATAAATCGTAAGGTGTAGTACTCGGAAGAGAAGATGGTGATTCGGTATCGATGCTCTCAACGTTATTTTGTAATTCATTTTGATTAGTATTATATTCTACGTTATCACCAGCACCATTAGACTGCCAATCGAATTGATTTCCTTCGGTTATCGGATAAATATCAGTTGTAGTAGTCGGGGAAGGCGTAGAAAATTCAGTATTCGTGTAATCTTGTTCATTATTTTCACTACTAGACTGCCAAGGATTTTGATTTCCATTTGCATCATATGGATTTGAATTTGGTATACCGTTATCTACACGATAATAATAACTACCATTTTGAGCTGAATTTGTTTGATATCCTCCCTGATTGTAATATCCGCTATTTGCCGGCCAACCATATGGTTGTTGCTTTGTTGGATACGGATTTGGAGTTGATGCAACGTTTTCGGGATTATAACCACCATTTTGAGCTGAATTTATTTGAGATGAAGCCGAAGTTTGAATATTATTTAATTGATTTACAGATTCCTTATCAAAATTACGGAGTTGATTACAATTTTGTTGTGGATTTGATGGTTCAACCGTTGTAATTGCACCTCCTTGTTTTTTATTATAATTTAAATTACCGTCACCTTTATTTTCAAAATTATTATTATTAATAATTTCGTTTCCGTTATATTGATTAGGTTTTTGATAACTACTTTCATAATTAATAACCTTTTCTGGAGGATATTGATTAGAAATTTGAGGATTAGCCGATTTTATATAAATTTGACCAAATGGAGAACTCAACTCAAATGTACTTGGATATTGTGATTTGTCTTTATTTATAAGATTTCCTGCGGTACTTCGTTTATTATAATATTGTTGATTTCCTTTGCCAGTATTGTCAACGCCAAACGGTTGTCCAGTTGGAGGATAAGTTGGATACTTTTGGTTGATCGGTTTGATCGTAAAAGGTAAATTATCGATCTTAGGAACTTTATCTTTTGTTTTTTGTTCCCACGTTGTAGCCGTATCTTTTACATCTTGATCCCACGACGGAGTTGTTGCTTGTATATTTGAATTCCACGAATCTTCACTGCCTTGGTTCTGATACATTGAGTTTTGATTGTAATTTGAACTACTCTGGCCAGCTGTATTACCATAATTAGTTTGAGGATATAGAGGTTTATTTTGAGCATCAGCACTAAAATGAATCGCTGGATTTGTTTCACCATCAACACCGAACTGAATCGCTGGATTTGTTTCACCATCAACACCGAACTGAATCGCTGGATTTGTTCCACCATCAACACCGAACTGAATCGCTGGATTTGTTTCACCATCAACACCGAACTGAATCGCTGGATTTGTTTCACCATCAACACCGAACTGAATTGCTGGATTTGTTCCACCATCAACACCGAACTGAATCGCTGGATTTGTTTCACCATCAACACCGAACTGAATCGCTGGCTGAGGCAAGATTTCAGGATATTTTTCATAAGTATCTTCATATTTATTAGGCCTACCAAATTGATCACTTTTATCTATTCCAAATTCTTTATTTTTATCGTCACTTTCTTGTGCCACAGGTTCTTGAGTTTTAATTACAGTATCTTTAGGTTTATATGGCTGATAACCGTCATGGTGTCCTGCTCCATCACCTCCAAAATTTCCAGAAGCATGGTACTTACCGCCTTCATTATATCCTGCTCCAAACGCACCACCTTGAGATCCTGCTCCAAACTTACCACCTTGATATCCTGTTCCAAACGCACGACCTTGATATTCTGCTCCATGCGCACTACCTTGGTCGTAATTTTCAGCGCCATAATGCCCACCATTTTGATATCCTTCTTTATATGCACCACCTTCGCCATAAGATCCAGCTCCATATTCTTTTCCGTAAGCCTTACTTCCATATGCTTCTCTGTGAGGCACTACTGGATAAGGGGCCGGACCGTACGTTCCACCTGCTCTGCCATAATAACTCGCACCTCCGTAACCTACACCAGGAGGTTGTACATTTACTCCAACAGGTTGTGGCTGACCTCCGATAGTCATACCTCCACCCACTTGCATAAGCTGTCCATTACCAAACGAAAGACCACCTTTTACACGGGGCAAAAGACCAAGTAGATCTGGAAGATGAGCAGTAGTGTAAGCGAATCCAAATGATAAAATAACTAGCATCTGTAAATGAAGAAATAAGAATTATGTCTAAATATTTTTCGAGTGACAATATTTTAATTAAAAAATATAATATATTTCATCTAACTATAATATAATCATCTAACAAACTACTGAAAAATTTTTATTTTTAACTTCTGTTATTATTAAATGATATGTAATTAATAATCATTTAACTCAGCTAAATTTTTTTTTATTCTTAACTTTTTTTGTTATTAAATAATTTACCGTTCCATAAGTGTTATACATGCAAAAATAAACATTTTACTTTAAAGTTATAAATTTTATCAAATTTTTTGTTAATATTAAATAAATCCGATTAATATCGCTAGAAATTTAGATGACTCTTTAAATGTGACATAGTATTTTTCAAATTTTAATGTAATCTAATTAAAAAAAATTTTTAATAAGAAGTAACTGATATAAATTATCATTCTTTAATAAATTTTATTAATTCTTTCTCATGACTATTGTCTTCGTATGAAAATTGCACTTGACTACAAAAATTATACTTTAATGTTAATAACTTTACAAAAAATTTACAAATTCTTCAACTGACCTGTACCACAGCCATTTTTTTTTTGATAAATTTGTGACGTTTGCTGCTTGAACTATTGAATTCTAAAATATTTTCCAAAGAATTATATATATTTATATGTTCTTCAGTTAAAATATTTGCGATCACAAAAATTTTAAGTATCAACTTAAAGCAATGAGCATGCAAATGTCATAAACTTATTTTTTGCAAAATAAATTGTTTCTAGAACAAAATTATAGCTTTGGAAAATGTTATTATTTAAAATAATCATTTAAAATTTTTTTTAAGTATATCATTACATATCAAACTTTGAATTTATCTTACAATAGAATCCGTGCAATTTTCTTGTAATTTGTTTTTGTTTTACAATAATTTATTCATAAATCAATTTTTTTACTACAAATTATTCATCTTGTTTAAATTCTATGTGGAATGCAATAAAATATTATTGCCGTTAGTATTAATATTTTACTTTAACTGTTGAAGTTTTATTTTGCAGTATTTTAGAATATTCAATATACATACATTTTTTACGTTTTTTTTATTTAAAAAATACTATAGTTATTTATTATTAGGAATAAGTTTTTTCTTTGAGAATACAAAAAATCTTACAAAAATATTAAAAAAAAATGCTGATATACACGAAATAAATTTCCAAAGATGAATTTAACAAAGAAATCATTTAGTAACCGAAAATAACAATTTCAGGTACTAATAATATAATACTAAAAAGGAAGGTTGAAAAAGAAATTATAGTAAAAAGTTATTTAGAGTTGTAAGATATTTATTTATTAATATTACTCTTCTAATTCTACGGCATCAAAAACACCCTTTATATTGTTATCAACATCAAATATATACATACACATACATTAATATATTAACTTGTTTTTACAATATACTCGCATTATATTCGTTAAGTATTTTACATGTATATTATTTTATAATAAAAATGTACAAATAGACATTCTAATGAATTCCAAATTTGACATCACCCTTAATACCAAGTAATTTACCAGCATAGTTAAAGCCAGCCTCTAAACCATGTCCAATACTAGTTTCTCCTCCGGTTTTGAGAGCACCGTTGAAGAGTCCCCCTAATATGCCATTACCAGACTTTCCACCCTGAACTTTAAGATCACCTCCAAGTTGAGCTTGTCCAGAGGCTCCTTTGTTTACTTGCCCATTACCACCTACTGAGCCTTGTCCATTGTATCCACCTTGGATTTGTCCTCCGTATCCACCTTGAGCTTGTCCAGCGCCACCAAGTCCGCCAGTAGATCCGGTTACTCCAAAGTTTATACCAGCATTAGCACCACCTTTTGGGGCTTCGGCATGACCAGAGAGGGAGCCACTTCCTTGTCCGTTGTATCCACCTTGAACTTGTCCTCCGTATCCACCTTGGACTTGTCCTCCGTATCCACCTTGAGCTTGTCCAGCACCACCAAGTCCGCCAGTAGATCCTGTTACTCCAAAGTTTATTCCAGCATTAGCACCACCTTTTGGTGCCTCAGCATGACCAGAGAGCGAGCCACTTCCTTGTCCATTGTATCCACCTTGGACTTGTCCTTCATATCCACCTTGAGCTTGTCCAGCACCACCAAGTCCATTAGCAGATCCGGTTACTCCGAAGTTTAATCCACCATTAACACCACCTTTTGGGGCCTCAGCTTGACCAGAGACGGCGCCAGTGCTTTGAATACCAAGGCCGCCATTGATTGAACTTTCATGGTGTATTTCACCTTGTGGAGCAACCTCACTGTGAACTGAGCCGCTGTTTGATGCACCGCCTTGGACACCAGACCATCCTCCAAGTCCACTGTCAACTCCACCCTGTACTTTTACTCCACCTTCTACTTTGTTTTTAAGTCCTTCGCCTAATTTTTTACCAGCTTCAATAGCAGCAGTTACACCTTTACCAATGGTCTGACCAAGGTTAACTCCAAATTTGATTCCAGTGTCGACTCCGCTTTTTATTTTGTTGCCAATATCTGTACCAACTTTAGCTGCGGTTTCCAAACCTTTTCCAGCGTTAATTTCTAGAGAAGTTCCAATGTTGACACCACCTTTCTGGGCAGGAACTTCTACCTGATTATTACCACCAACATGTCCACCGAAACCAACATCAGCATTTAATCCACCGTTACCGTACGCTCCAGTAGATCCACCTTGTTGACCACCAACATTGCCAGAGATAGCGCCACTGTGTTGAACATCTAATCCACCATTAAGACCTGAATTAACACCGCCATTAAGACCTGAATTTACACCACCATTAAGACCACCCTGAGAGCTAATTCCACCTTGTAAGCCTTGACCTCCATTTACACCTAATCCAGCACTAAGACCACCGTTGTGAGAAGCACTATGATCAACATTAAGTCCACTGTCAACGGAAGTTCCGACATTCAGACCAGAAGATACTTCAAGACCACCTTGTCCGCCAAGATTTCCAGTACCCTTGCTGTCACCAGCTCCACCAATTGACGCACCATGTTCAACATTAAGTCCACTGCCAGCGGAAGTTCCGACATTCAGACCAGAAGATACTTCAAGACCACCTTGTCCGCCAAGATTTCCAGTACCTTTGCTGTCACCAGTTCCACCAATTGACGCACCATGTTCAACATTCAAACTACCTTGAACTCCGGTCTGTACGTCATGACCAATGCTTTTACCGGCGTCTATTCCAGCATTTACACCCTGATTTATAGCACCAGCAACTCCGGCTCCGACATCTAATCCTGTCTGGATACCTTTTCCAATACCGTTGGCTGCTACTTCCAAACCTTTTCCTAAATCGATTCCAAGAGATCCACTTGATCCAACGGATCCACTATGTTGGAGACCAGCGTTGGTATCTAATCCAACTTGTCCTCCATAGTTTCCGCTAGCTCCACCATTGGCACCAGCGGATCCTTTTCCAAGACCAAGATCGAATCCTAATCCTCCTTGGGCATTGCTACCAAGATTTGATCCACCTCCAATTCCAGCTGATCCACTTGAAGAACCACCAACTCCAAGACCGCCTTGTCCAGATCCTCCTAAATTTCCTTGACCACTAGCAGATGCATCGAATCCAAGATTGTTTCCCAGACCAGCACTGCCAAGAATGCTAGCAGCAGACGCCGAAGCGATTAAAGTAGCACAAGCTACTAATATCTGAAATAAGTAAAATTTATTAATTTTAAAAGTTTTGTTAAGGCTGATAACTTAAAATTATTGTAAAATTTCTAAAAATTTTATCAACTAGCAATAAGTTTTAAAATAATTAAAAATACAAATTTTTTTCATACTTTTACTTTTTGTATTTTAAGAAAACTAAATTACTTATTATGTTTGAATCAATATACTTTTTTGAAAATGTATGAAAAACTTGTTGAAATAAAATAAACGAAAATTTTCAATCATAATGTTGTCAAATTTAATCTTAAAATAAAAGTAAAAAAATTAAAAAAAAAAGTATATAAAATATATATTAATTTTAAAATTTTTTCATTACTAATCGTTACACTTGTTCATAAAATTATATTAAATTCCAATTTCTAATTATTTATAGATATAAAATAAATATAAATATATTTAAAATTTTTTTTTCAATTTAGTTGAGAGATTTATTTAAGAAACTATGAAAAAAAATATTTTATTAAAATTACTTTGTCGATAAAACATAAGCTAGTATAATTAAATGGACTTAATAAATTGCGTAGATATCGCATATTTATTATGTTTCACTCTCTGAACTTACCAGTTTACTTGCCATGATGCTAATGAATCTTCAAGTCGTTTGCTGTTTCTCAAAAATGCTCTCCTTTTATATCCGCAAAATTTAAGCTGTTCACCTAAGGATTATCATGCGTATACAATACGTTATCTCAAAATATTATTATATAACACTGTTTACAGAATGAGACTTTTTTTATAAACGAATAAACATTAATCTTTTTTCTTTGTTTTCGTATTCGTTTAAATAATACAAGTAAGACGTCAAACTGTAAGCGATTCCAAAAATAGTGATTGTCATAAATAATATAAATGTAGACTTTAATTTATCTATCAGTGTATTAATTTAAAAATTTTTAATTTATAATAATACAGAATGATTATACAAAAAATATTATGATCGATAATTTTAAAAAATTTTTGATCAATACATTTTGTTTTGTATAATTATTAATATTACAAAGTCATTTCTTAAAGCAAAGATTAGTGTACGCAGATCAATACTTGTAGATTTTAACATTTACATACTTGGAAAACTGCTAACAAAAAAAAAATTATATTGTTCTATGTTTATTGCTTTATTTTTATTTAAATTTCATTGCAATTATTTTTTCTTCTTTTACTTAAATAATTTAATTAAAAAAAGGAATGTATGACAAAATAAAACAAAATAGTTTTTTCTCTCATGAAATTTAAAGTTATGTAACCATATTGTTACTTTTTAAGGTCCTACAAAAGGTATATTTTACTAGTATGCTCTTTAAATTAGTAAAAAACATGTGCTGTACACCTGCTCAATATGAATTTAAAATTGTTCGTAATATTAGTAAAAGATTATGTCCCTTTTCCATCGATCATGCATTTACCTAAACTTTCCTAACGACAATCATCATCCGAGCATGCATTATATTTTACTTCTTGCTTATGAAAATTAAGATCTTACGCGAATTTGTAAAGAAAATTGTTAATGTTATTCAATTTAATTAATGGAAAATATGTGAAGTTATAAATATACATAGTAGTAAAGCTTACAAAATAAAAAAAAAATATAATTGATTTTTGACAAATTAAAGCGTGTTTTGAAAATCATACAATTGATTTTTATGTAATTCGTACGCATCATCATAATACGTTTACGAAAATTTTACAAAATACATAAATATTGTAAAGCAATATTATGAATAGTCCCTTTTAAGGTCTAGATATTGATAATATTTATACTATTATCAATTATTTTTCAAATAGTAAATGTAATAAATTAATAAATAAATCAATAAATTTTCAGAAAGTTATAAATTTTCTTTCGAAATCTTTTCCTTGTAATATTTTTAACGCTATAATTGTTATCGCTTTTACCGTCAACAGTAAAAATGTTTGCATTTCCACTTATGCATAAATATTTGTCCACACGATAATTTTTTATGTAGGTAAATCATTTGATTTGGAAAAATACGTTATGATTGCATAAAATTCTTTTTATATCAGCTTTACTCATTGGGAATATAATGTAAAATTATTTACGAGAGAACATCATTACGCATTATAACACTGCATTTTTTAAAAATAAATCTTATTTTCTTGTCAAGTATTGCGCTTAATTTTTTACGCTCCATATGCACTTTTGTATGGTGGACATAATTTATAGCAAGAGCCAACTGCTGAGAATTAAAGTGACGTCAATACCGACAATCTGAATCTCTAAATGATTTTACAACAAAAACAAAAAAAAGATATTAATTTAAATGAAAATGGTAAAAAAGATTCTAAAAATGGCATAATATATGATAAAATTAGATCAAATCTTACTTTTGTCTAAAACATTTTAATATAATTTTTCAAGACTTTTAATAGTATGTAATTGTCCATCGTAATATGGCAACAAAATTATTGGAAAAAAATTTCCTGGAGACAACCACTCCCTCCAATTTTTTTTCTACATTAAAATAATAACAAATCTAAAATATTTTATTCTAAGTTCTATATTTTTATTCTAAATTTTGATAATTATCTTACTATAAAAAAAATTCATATACATCATTTTAGTAAATTTTTATTCAATCTCTTTTTAACATCGATATTATAAAAATAAAAAATAATTTAACAAGAATTTAGTTATAGTCTTCATATTTCTTAATACTACCATACTTTTGGTATTAAATAAAAAAAGGTTTTATTAAACGCTACAAGATTATATAGCCTTTTTATAATAGTTAATACAGAAAAGTAACCAGTAGGATTATGTCAATTCCAACAGTAGAAGATACAGTAAACTCTTAAAATGGTCTTTGTTCTGCTGGTTTATTTATTAGGGCTCATCAAGCCCTTAATGACTGATAGTTTTTAACTATTGACAAATTACTTCGATTATCATTTTGTCTTCAACTGTAATATATGAATATAAAAAAAAATACTCATTATTTATTATGATCGAGTATCATATTTCAATTTAAAAAATGCAAAATATTAGAATAAAAGAAAATTCAGTTAAATAAAACAAATTATTAAAAAAAATGTTAAATATATAAAATAGTAATAAAATTTGTCTTGAGTATTTCGTTGTAATTTTATTACGAAACAAGAAATGAAGAAAAAAATAAAATAATGCACGTTTTAAAAAATAATTTTAAATAAACTTGAAAAAAAACTAAGTAACAAGAAATGCGCATATTTTAGAAATTATAGTAATTTTTAAATATATTCTTAAATTTTATTTAATAAAAATTTAGTTTTTATATAAAGAATAATACAATTAATATATTTTAATTATTTTTTTATTAATACAGTTTGTAAGATTTATGTAAAATACATAAGGGATAAAATAAAAAATTTTTTTTTATTTTATTGTAAATAAAATAATTTATTAAATTTTTTTGTAATACTAATAATAAAACATGTCATAGAATATCTATGAATTCAAATACTAACAAACATAACTTCAAAATTATTTAAATGTTGTCCGTACGTTTGTATTTTTACAACAAGTCTATAAAATTACTTAACAACGGTCGAAGTAACTTTTATTAAATTTAAAATTAACAATCTTAAAGACCAAGAGAAAAGTCTCCTCCAAGAAGTTTTCCAAGACTCAAGCCTAAAGAAATTTCTTTAGTTCCACCACCATGATGGATTCCTGTCTTGAAAATGTTGCCTCCAATTTGATATCCAGGTGCTACACCAGTTTGGACAGTTTGAACAATAGGAGCCTGTCCTACGAAATAATATCCACCACCGTGGCCAGCTCCATTTAATGAACTGGATATTTGTTGAGAACTAGAGATACTGGTTCCAGTTGAATATCCACCCTGTCCTCCAAGACCTCCATTAAGATTAACTCCACCACCAACTTGAACATAACCATTACCACCGCTTGGAACGGAAATCGCACCCTGACCATTGGAATAACCACTTTGTCCTAGCCCGTTTGAAATGCCAACAGCTCCGTTAACGTTAGCAGAACTGGTACCGTATCCTCCGGGAATAAAACCAACAGGAACATATTTTGATCCTGTAGAAATACTAGCTCCACCATTGACTGTAGCTGATCCAGTATTTGGATAGTAAACAGTTCCAGTTGGTACAAATATTGGTTGAGTATAATGACCACCTTGAATGTAAATAGGTTGAGTGGCAACATTAGCATGACCATTAACTACAGCTGTTCCAGTGTTATAGTTAGGAATATAAGTATGGCCTGTATTAATACCGGCTTCCCCATTGAATGAAGCTGATCCTGTAGTAGTTCCGATTGGAATATAGCCTGTAGAAACACTAGCTCCGCCATGAACTCCAGCTGATCCGGTATTTACTATCGGGACGTAACCCGTGTTAATACTGGCTCCACCATTGAATGAAGCTGAACCGGTATTTGTGATTGGAATATAGGTTGGTCCAGTGGAAATGCTGGCTTCACCATTGACTTTAGCTGAGCCGGTATTTGTGATTGGAATGTAGGTAGGTCCGGTGGAAATACTGGCTTCACCATTGACCTTAGCTGAGCCGGTACTTGCGACAGGAACATGGGCTGGTCCAGTAGAAATACTAGCTTGACCATTGACTGACGCTGATCCAATATTTTGAGCTGGAATAAAAACAGTTGGAATGACAACAATAGGTCCAGTTGAGAGATGAGAGGCACTGTTGATTGAAGTTTGTCCTCCACCTGTTACACTAGCTTCTCCTTTAACATTAGCTTGACCAACGGTTCCAGATGAAATTGTGGCTTGACCATTAATAGATGCTTGGTTATTAACAGGTGCAGTAACAACAGGCACATATTGGACATTATTATGAACAGTTGTTTGTTGAGAAGAAACAGTGGCTTCGCCTTTAACATTAGCTTGACCAACGGTTCCAGAAGTAATTGTGGCTTGACCATTAATTGAAGCTTGGTTATTGACAGGTGCGGTCATAACAGGTGCGGTAACAACAGGC
>JAPYZE010001833.1:0-19421 GCA_030522805.1 Leptomastidea abnormis | reverse complement strand
TATATATATATATATATATATATATATATATATATATATACAAGGGTGCTTTCCTTGAGAAAATGCTTGCTTTTATCGCTCGTTTTCCTCACGACCTGAGTCGCGATCGTTCGACCACACACAGACATATATATAATATAATCATTGCGTTGTTAAAGTTTATAGCTTCACACTCATCGAGAGACATGTGTGCTGTTTTTTTTGTATACCTTAATAAAAATTGTGTATAGTGTGAGAAATATAAATTAATCATTGTCTACATAAGAAAAAATTTTTTTAATAATCATATATAAAACAGATAAAAAAAACTTTTATGTGTGTTATATGGCGCAACGTAGCTGTATAATGCATATACAAATATCTGCATAACTGGTGTCTGCACAAAGCCAAGATTTTGAAATTTCCTTATAGCTTAATACAATATTGTAGACATACATACACATAGAATAAATTTGTGGATGCTGTGACGCAACGAAAGAGACAATAATATTAGTAAACACCCACACGCGGTTGTTTTTATATATACGCATTCTGATCGATACGTATTCAATTCATGCATATTATACGATATATAAAAGAACCTGCTTTTCTGGAATATATCTATATACCTATTAAAGCTCAATCTTTATAATCCATAAGCGGACGTTGACACTCGCGTATAAAAATTAATATTACTGATTACTGATGTGTTTGTTTCTTTAAAGTTGAATTTTTGTTTTTTTAAAAAAAATAGAGTAGAAAATTTATATGCAAAGAAATTTATTCACATAAAGTTCAACAGAAATTAAAAAGAGCAAAGATTAAACACATATGAATACTAAAGAAATCGAAAGGAAAAACGACTGAACTTGATTAAGGTGTCGATCGAAGGAACAGTCTCCCCTCTCCTTTCAATAAAGCTCGTAAAGCTCGTATCTCCCATCATTCCCTTTTCTCGTTCCCTTATACATATCCTCTATTATTCCGACTTCAAGTTAGCTTCGGCCTCTCCAACACCCGTCTTTCTCAGTAGCAACAGCTATAAGCTTGCAAACTTTCTTCCAGTTATATTCGCGTCGCGTATAAAAGCTCACCCTTTTCCTACTACTACTACTACTACTATACTCGAACTTGCGGGGCATTTGGCAATAAGTTTACATATAGAAGAAATGATTGTTTTTTTCTTTCTTTCTTTTTACTTTATTCCAACACGTAGATCCGATATCGAACTTTTTATATTAACTTGTAGGGAGGAGGAAGGGAAATTTGATTTACTTGTGATACCAGAATTGTTTGATTGAAATATTCGGACGGTTTTTATTAAAATATAAATTTTTTTTTTTTGAAGGTATAAGATTGTTATAATAATAATAAAAATAATTGTTTTTATTGAGTTTATAATATTTTATTTTAAAAAATTATATTCGAATAATTATTATCATCAAAAATATAGGAAAGAGAAGAAATAATGGCATGGCATGGTATTTTCTAAATTTAGCCTATTTATCACGCCTTTGGCTATAACGATTCTGCGCACGATATCGATTCGTACTCTTTTATACGCGTATAATTTTACAATTCTTTTTTTTTCTTTTTTTTTGCAAACCAAACGTCATTTTTAAAATTACATGAAAAATAAAAATAATAGATTTAAACGTTATGTCCATTTACGTAAAATTTTTTTATTCAAACTTTTTGATTAAGAAAAAAAAAAGAAAAAGAAAGAAACAAATGATGGTATAATAATAATAATGAAATTCCGCAAAACACAAATTTTACTGCTGAATCATAATCGATGTCGAGAGTCATAAATCTCTCCTGAGTCGGTTGGTAAAGCTCGCCCCCCCCCTCTCCCCCCTTCCCTTGAGTAAACTTGTACAAGTCGACAATAAACGAAAGAGCCTCTACAAGGCTATACACACGACAAGATAAATAGCGAGGTATAGAAAAAAAAAATAAGAAGAAGAAGAAGGGGAAAAGCGTGTGATGCTTAGATGAGCACTGGGCCATGAAAAAAAAAAAATAAGGGCGTCTCAAACGTGTGTATGTGTGTGGTATATTAGTATATACGTTAGCTTTACCGCTAATGCTCAATTGACCTTCTGTATTTTTCTCTTCTAACATACATACATACACACACAGACACACATACCTATATACTTAATTTTTTTGCTCGACTTTTTTTTTTTTTATTTCTCATCTACTCTCCTTCGCAAGACATAATCCTCGATACGACTAGCATAATATATATAGTGCTACGAAAGCATCGAGGTCAAAGAAAAGAAAATTTTATATTATATAAATCGTTAGACGACTTAGGATCAGATATGATAGAACGACGGTGTCTCGATTACTTTTTAAATATCACGCCTATAAAAAAAAAAAATTCTTTACCTAGATTTTTCAAGTTGAAAAATAGTGAAAAAAAAATGCTAAAAAATTCAGATAAAGACGAAAAACAAGTGTAAGCAGTAATTCCCATAATTACATAGACAAATAAAGTTCGCAAATTTGATATGATAAATTAAGCGAAGTGTCCTATATAAAGACGAAAACGTTATAACGGTGGCGCGATCTAAGAAAATGCGACAGCGCGGCCGCTCAAAAAGAAGCGCAACGGATCCGGAGCAGCAGCAACAACAACAACAACATACAACAGTAGCTACAACAACTACAGCTAATACTACAACTACGGGTATAGCTGGAAAATCAAGCTCAAGTGTTGATGAGGTTTATGAAGATGCAAGTGGTAGTAGTCTTCAATTACCTGAGCGTAGGACTCGTTCCGAGAGGTATCTTATTTTTTAAATTGAAGCTAAAGGGATTTTAATTATTTTATGATATGCAAAAAAATGCTTGTTTGATAAAAGAAAAAAAATTGATGTGGGATTTAATTAGAGATTGACAGAACTTGATTTTTTTTCTTTATATTAGTCAAATTACTAAAAATATACTTTTTAAATTTATTATTATCATGTGTCTGCCTACTACTTACTTCTGAGTCACTCTTAATTTTTTTTTTTACTATCAAATTTCTTTCAATATATAATTAGCTTATCTCGAATCAGCTGATATATATTTATGTTTATGTTTGTTTTTTTTATTAACTTATATGCGTCTGATATCCAACATTATCATACACACGGATTATTTTAAAGAGAAGCATATGAATATATGTATAGTATAAAGAAAGAGAAAGTGATCTGTGTCTGGATGTATAGATACATACGAGTCAAAATGATATATTATCTGTAATTATATCAAACGTATCGCGATTAATATCGCTCTAAGACTACAGTATCAAATATTACACTCCGAATTCAATATGTATCTGTATACGAATTTTTTTTTCTTAATAATGCGCATATGAGAGAAGGTATTAATATTAATTAAAGCTCTGAAGGGAAAATGCACATACTTTTACATGAACACACGAGTGATATAGTGAATTAATATTCGGGTTTCAAGGTATCTGATTAATATTGCAGTTGGATGCAAGTCGTCGTCGCGTAAGTCATATAACAATTACATACCGAAGAACAAGTGTTAGGGTTGTACCCAAATTAAAAAAGAAATATTAACAGATACATGTAGCTAAGCTTTCGAGCTTTAATAAAATATATCAATTCATGTACATATGTACATGTACGCGTATAAAAACGCAGGCGATAAAGGTCGAATTAAATAATACGAAGGTATATAGTGATATCATCGCGAATGTATTATTGTTGATGCTACTACTGCAAAGCCACCCAGAGGGACATATGTATAATATATATACGTACATAAACACGCATTCGTGGAATGTTTTACGTACTGCCGGAATATTATATCGTGTCCCCCGTCACATTTCACAGCTGTCGATCGATACAGCTTGAGATTGAGATGACAATTGTTATCCTTCTCTAGATGCTAGATGGTTAATTACATGGATATGCATGCGTGTGTTTCATGTGATGACTGTAAGTGTATATGTAAAGTTTTCCATTGCGTTGGACTTTGACGGTTGTTGTGCGTGTGTGAATGATCGATATCGGGTTTTTCATTGGAATCCCCCTCTTTATATGTAAGTTACTAGTTTATGTGTGATCTTGAGGTTAATGGGTTAAGGAAATGGCAGTACGACAGGCGATCAGACATTAAACGTTTCCTATTATTTCCCTCTTACATATACATATACGAATATAAATTGCCTTTTTTGTTGTTCTTTGTTTTTACTTAATTAGAATATTTGAATTAAATTTTTTCTTTTTTTTTGCACTTGTGTGGAAAATAGATGATTAAAAATTTAATTTAAACCTTAAGTAGGTTGAGTGAGGGGATAAACGATTATTATTAATTAAAAATTAATTAATTATTAATTAATATTAAAAAAATTGAAAAAAATATCAATTATTAAAATAGTTAATGTAGGTACGGTTTATTATAAAATGCTGTATATAAATTGATTTTTGAAAAAATGAGTGTTAACGATTTGACTTTGAGGGCTTCATGAGGGCTTCGACTGTCGTAACCGAGTACATAAGCAGTTGAATGGATTCGATAAAACTATTTTTACAGTACATATAAAACCTTGTTACAAATACAGCTGTAATGCTGTTTTGTAAAAGAAAAAATAGTACAAAAAAATGTCATTTATCTTGCAGTTGAATAGATCTTTTTATATATTATTAATTTTATTTTATTTCAAAATTTCAATAAATATAATTTACTAAATAATTTGAGATATATTTATTATCTTGTAAAATATTTTTGCCAAGAGGAAAATCAATTCTTCAAATTTAATATTCGTGTACATATAATAACGCCTCTCTTTAATTCGTTTAAAATTGCCAAATCATATCATCGACAAATTTCCTCCATACAAAAACAATCATCCATCTATCCCCTACATAACACCCACACACACAAAACAATTTACTCCTTATACTTCCAACTTATCAATTAAAAAACTAATTCTTGATTATTTCCAGTGACTGTGATGCAAGCGGAGCATTTCCCGGAAATTCAGCTGGTAGCTCATCGAACAGTAGCCTATCGACTCGCAGCCTCGACAGTCCAAGCACAAGTCTCGAACAGGTACACTCCTCGACACCAGCAAACGCAGCAGCGCCTTGGGACAGCGACGTTGACGTCGAGCCTGATCCACCCGATTGGAGTCAAGGCGTAGCTGAAGACGTACTGACCAAACTCAGTAATGCTGAGAAAAAACGTCAGGAGGTCATAAACGGTGAGCTGATATAATTTTTGATTTTGTATTTTATAAAAAAAAAAACATTATCTTATTTATTCTTTCATTGTTGTTATTTTTGATTTTACAGAGCTGTTTCACACCGAGCGTTCACACGTACGTGCACTGAAAGTCTTATCACAGGTATTCCACAGGCCGTTATTGGAAGCACAGGTACTAGCCTCGGATCAGATTCAGCTGTTGTTCTCGAATCTCGACGAGATGGTGACGTTGCATTCGCAATTTAATCAGTCGATGAAACGCAAGCGCAAGGAAAATCCACTAGTTGGGGACGTTGGCGATCTGTTGCTCGACATGTTCGATGGCGAAGCTGGTGAAGTGTTTGAACGCGCAGCATCTCGGTATTGCGCGAAACAGCAGGTTGCGTTACGCGCCTTACGCGATCAGCGCAGAAAGGATCCAAAGCTGAATAGCTTTTTAAACGAGGTCGAGGCAAATCCGTTGTGTCGACGACTACAGTTGAAGGATCACATACTCACTGGTATGCTGAGGTTGACCAAGTATCCCCTGCTCTTTGACAACCTCGCCAAGTACACTCCGGAGCAGAATGAGCGGGAAAGGGCTGCTGTGTTACGTAGTCTCGAGCGCAGTCGCGAGATACTCAGTCGAGTTAATCAAGCGGTTCGCGAGGCCGAAGACTATCATCGGCTTGCCGAGATTCAGCGAACCATCGATCGTTCGGCTTTTGATAAAGTCGAGCATCCAACGGTCCAGGAGTTCAAGAACTTGGATATTACCAAGCGCAGATTGATCTACGAAGGACCGCTCCAGTGGCGGGTTGTCAAGGCCAAGCCTGTCGATCTTCACGTGGTCCTGCTCGACGATACGATTTTACTGCTTCACCGACAGGATGACAAATACGCTTTAAAGTTCATCAATCAAATGAACTCGGTACTCAGTCCGATCGTTCGCGTCTCCACGGTACTCGTTCGCCACAACGCCGTAGATAAGAATTCCCTCTACCTCGTCAACACCTCTCAGAACGGCGCTCAAATCTACGATCTCGTCGCTTCGTCTTCCGAGGAACGCAAGCTCTGGTACAAGCACATATCCGAGGCAGCGGAAGAGCACAAAGCTCGGGATCGCGAGGGTCGTCGACCAATACCACCCTCAAATTCTTCCTCTAACGATCTCGCCGAGGCACCAGAAGATCAACTTCTACCCGAGCCAACGACTTCTGCGACTGCTCCATCTGCTGCTGCTGCTGGCCCCGCTACGACGCATACGGTGAGTCAGGATTATGCATTTACAAAATTAATTTGCTTGTATTTAACTCTCAACTTATAATATCTTGTTGCTGTTGTCGGTGAAATAATAAAATTGTTTAAATTGTAGGAAAATAACAGCGAAGCGCGAGCGAGCGATAAAGCTGAGCAAGAGAAGAAAAAGGAGAGAGCAACAGCGAGTGTACCTGAAACTTCAGCAAGCGTACAACAACAACAGCAATCTACCGAAACAGTTGACGCTGCAGCAGCACGAGCTAATTCAGCTGCTGTACCAGCATCATCTGACAGTATCGAACGTGATGAGAATGAAACTGGGAATGCAGAAGCCAGTGTGGCAGCATCGAAGTCTGCATCTGCTGCTTCTGATGCCCAGGTCAAGAAAACTGAGCCTGAAGAAGCGGGAGCTGCTGCTGCTGCTGCAGCAGCTGTGGCTACGACCTCCGTAGGTCCCGTTGTTGGTACGACGAGTACCGGAGAGCCTTTGAGGCTGGTCACTTGCACTCAATGCTCGCTCATAGACCCCTTAGAAGTGCATGTTGAAGAGAGGCCTGTACACGTTGCTGAGCCCGTACTTACGCCGATCGGTATTTATAAATTTTCGTAAATTTATTTTGATTATAACAAAAAGAGCAGTTGTTTATTTTTTATAATTATCTTGCAGAATCATTGCGACGTAAGGATGAGGTGATCAAACAAGCTCTGTTGGAGAAGCAATCTATCGTTGCAAGCATTTTAAATATTTCCAAAACAGATAATGCTGGAAATTTAGCTGAAACTGCCAGTGATCTAGCAGTTGAAAGAGAACCTGCTGAGCTTATCTATACAGCTATTGGTCAAAGTAAGTCAAATCCTTATTAAGTTTTAAAATGCCATACGTAGACTGTTTCTCAAAAGGTGAGAAAATTAATTTGTTGTTTGACTATTTTTAGCGAATCAATTGATCGAGCTGCTTAACTCAGCTTTGACGGTTAGCGAGACGGAGACGGTACTTGCAACACAAAGCGCCAGTGCATCAGCTACCATAGTCGGTTGTGAAGCTACTGGCTGTCCAGCGCCGCGCACCTATTCTCGTAATCTTGAACCGGCGATTCCAGTGGCTGCTCTTCAGCCAATTTGTAATACATTGACATTGCAGCTTTCTCAGCTTCTCGTAAGTACTATTTACTTATTTTAAGAAAAAAATTTTTTCCTGATTTTGGTTAATGTGGTGAATACTTATTCGGTTTACAGAAAATAGTTAAGGAGAGAGACGAGGAAAGAGAAAAATTACGCAAGGAATTGAGGCGCAGCCGAGAACGCCTACATGCAATTGATGCTGATGCCCAGCGGAGGGAAACCACAGAGGTACCTACTGCGCCACCGGAAAGTGCAGTACAAAGCGAAATATGTAAGTATATATACTTTTTTAAAGATTCTTTATGATTGTTTATTGATTATTGTAAGTGCTAAAAAATATAATTTTTTTGTAGTGACTACAGTGGACGAACCGACAAATCAAGAATCATGTAATGAAGTATCTAATCGAGAGGTATGTTATAAATTTTAACAGTTTCTTTTTTTTTAATTGAAAAGTTTTCAAAATTAAACGTAAATATATTTTAATATGAATAAATTGTCATTTTAGGTTTTTGTTGACGCGCAGAGTGAACCTGAAGAGCCAACAGCAGCTGAAGCAGTAGCTGAAATTGTTGAGGAAATTAAAGTCTCGTCTGATAACGAAGTAATGGGAGATAGTGTGGGTTGACGCGTCCGAACTTTTTCCTTGAGTCGCAGACCCGATGCATTTGTTAATGCGTTTCCGCGATTCTTCGCTCAGTATCAGAAGTGCGCTCTAAGCATGAGGCGGGCGAAGAATAAAGATTAAGAGAAATAAAATAGTGAACTACACACGCACTCCGATAAATGATGAAGGGTACAGTTACAATGTTAGGATATCTTATTTACCGAATCGTGGGGCTTCAGTCTAATGCGCGAAGCAACATATTCGCTAATGATTTCGTGCAAAGGGACAAGCTAAAATATTATATGAACCATGGAATTTTTCGCCGAATCAAATCATTGCCGTAAAGAATGATTTTTTATAGTCACATTTTAATGGGCGACGGGAAAGTTTTGCGATTTTACATGGTAAACATACAATTATCTTCCTATTTTAAAATACAGAATTTATACAAAGTGCCTTTTTTTTCTACATACTTTTTATACCGAGGGTAACACATTTGAAAAAAAAAAGGGATTTCGTAAGATCTATACATACACCGAAAAAGCCTTACGATTTTCTGAAAACTTATTAGGGCTTAGTATTACAACTTTTTTAAAGAATTTGTAATAAGAAGAAACTTGTCAATGAATGCCGAGTTTTTTTTTATAATTAACTGTGTACTGCTGAATTCAGATTTGTTTGTGTAAGGTATATACAAGTGTAATAGTATAGTTATTCGCTTAAAAAACTTAAGTAAGCGCGTTAATGAATTTAAGACTTGAGTGTATTAAGGTTAATGGACTGTATTTATGTTGTATTTGAATGAAATGAAGAATAAAAATGATTGTAGAAACATTAAGTAGTTCCTTTTTGAACAATTAATGATTTTTGCTATTCTTGTTATTAAAGGTGCTTTTTAAGACTTTGGGTAACTATTTAGTTAAATCCGCAAAGATTGTTATAGTTTTTGGTAAAATTTACAATGAATTTTTCAAAAAAACGTGCTGAATCTCGACAAAGTAGTATAACAAAACCACATTGTCTCAACTTTAGCTGAGCACGAAATCATTAAGCGGATGTTGAATTATACATAATTAACACAATATTCCACAATCATTGAGATAAAAAAAAAATATAGAAATAAATATTATGAACATATGCATAAATAAATTATAAGTGAACAAATTTATAAATTAAAAAAATAAAAAAACAAAAACGTAGTACATGTATAAAGGATATATTTAATAACTTTGTTAGATTGTAGAATCATAGTGGCGATTATTATTATTAATTATATTATCATTATTAATTGTATTATTATCATTATTATCATCGACGTATTACCATTATTTCTAAATTAAAACATATTAAATCAAAAGTATCTCTATGTATTTATGTAAATTTTTTTTAACATTTTATTTATGTTTAGATATTTTTCGATTTTTTATTTACGTTATTACTACATTATTTTCGAGTTTTTAAAATTACAGATATATATGTACAACATCAAACAATGAAATTTTTTATATAATAAACACATTACATATTTAAACATTACAAATGATAGAAAAAAATTACTCATCTAATAATCTTTTATACATAAAAAAAAAAATCATTACATTTTTTACTGATTACTCATTTGTAAACGTTATACGTTTATGAATAATATTGAATAGCTATTAAATTATTCAAGACAATTAAAGATTTTTTGGTATATATACAAAATATTTCTTTATCTTTGTACTATTAACAGATTATGTTATTAAACTTTATGCCAAGAAAAACGTTGCGTATTTTTTTTACAGAATATTATACGAAACAAAAAATGCTATAAGCTGAAATATTCATGAAAAACTTTAATCTATCTTCTCACTTAAACACCTGATTATTAATAAATAAAATCTGTATACCACAGTAGTATTCTTATTTATTTATAAATCAAGACTCGCAATAAATAGAGTTTTTAAATAATAATCGGCAACACTATAGTTATAAGCAACGATGTAAGCGGTATCGGCGGCGAGCACGTTGCTGCCGCACGGCGGGCACAGCAGACCTGTAGCATTGCGCCTCAGGGCCTTTAGTAGTCCGGCGGCCGGTGTCAAGTCAAGCTGTTCAGCTGGGATTTATGTGCATTAAAGTGGCTTCAGTGTGATAAGCGTTAATTTGTGGTTGATTTGCCAAGAAACCAACACCAGGATTCACAAAAAGATTCGAAGGAACATCTTCAACATCAAACTCAAGGACAAGGCGTGAGAGAGAGAGAGAGAGAGAGAGACTGTAAAAGGTCTCACAAGAAAGAAACTCGTATTACGGAATACTCAAGGTAAATCTGTAAGTACGGAGTCTGGAGACTAAACAGTAAATTTACGCATTTATTTAAGTATATAAAATTAAATACTTGCATCTGAATACTTTTTTTCTTATTTTTTTTATCATCATTATTATTATTTTTATATTACTTCTAGTGTTCATTGATTAAGACTCAGCTTTTTGTTTCTGAGATATGTCCATTTGAATTTTGGGGCTTTTTGTAATCTCATTTGAATCAAATCGGCGAGATAGAATTATGAATTTTTAATGCCATTTTAAGGTGAAATTTACCCTAATTTCAAATCGCTGTAACTTTTTTGTAGGAAAACATTCAAAATAATTTAATCTGTAATAAATTTTATTTTCAAATTCAGCATACTTAAAACCTATAAATGAATAATACCAACCAAAAATATAACAAACATCAAATGTTTTTAAGCTTTATTTATTTTAAATTTGATTACATTTTGTATGAGTATAATTTTAAATTATGTCTTAAAATGAAATTAATCACTCATTTCAAAAAATTGTGGTGGAACAAACAATCTTTTTTTATGATTTTGAGGTACTTTTAATTCTTTTTTGATATTTAAATCAATATCCTCATTTTCTAGGATCGTATAACCAAGTGTCATTACAGAATATTTCATTTCATTTTTGTTGATATCAACAATCCAACATTTATTAGCATCTCTAGAAAAACAGCATTTCTTTTCTGCTGTATGCAGTCTAAAGCCATATCTAGTAATAAATGCATAATGAAAAGTAACGTTTACGCCATCATTAGAATCCACGTTTAAGTACACTCTTATTTTATCTTTTTCCATCGTTATGGAAGGAAAGCATTTTGTGCCATTTCTAAGTTTTTTATCCTAAAAATAATTTAAAAAAAATATATTAATTGTGAGCATAAAGATTTTAAAAGTTATCATTTTATTAATTACCAATATTGAAAAGTGATCTCCACATTCTTCCGTTGTGCTAAAGCTCCAGCAACAATGAGGCTCAGGTAATGGCTTAGACTGATTTGGAAGGCTTAGAACAGCTTTTTTCAACGACCATTCATCTGTAGAATTTAAAGTTTTTACATTACTTGTGTAAAAATTTATTATGTACTTTTTTTTACTAGTCAAAATAGGATTAAAGTTTTTAATAAAATTGAAAGATGTTTTTATATTTACTACATAAAAAAGCCATTTTTGCTAATATTGATGTTAGGATTATAGATTTAAATAAAAACAATGTATGCCTCATGTACGGATCATGCAGCACCTGGCAAAGTAAATTAATAATGCATATATAACTGATTAACATGTTCAACTCTCTATCATGACCCATAAATGGATATATACACAAAAAATAGTTTTTTTTTAAATATATTAAAATAAATATATACCTTCATCTTCTTTATCACTTTCAGAAGTGGTGTGTGGTGCTGGTAAAAGTCGATGCTGAGAGCATTGTAATAACAACTGATTTTCAATATATGCATCTTGAGTTACAGATAATGATGTCTGCATCTCATCCGCCATTTGATTACCATCTAATTGATCATTAAAAGCCTGGGGTTTAAAAGCGACTCTTGAACCTTTGCGTCGTAAACTTCAGTTGTTTCCTCCAGACCTCCATTGTTTAGATCAACTTACACGTGATTATCTATTGTAGGGAAAGGAGCAAAAAAAAAAAAAAGAATAAATTTGTAGCTTGCATAGATAAACTTTATGGTAATGAGTAAAAATGATTAGGTTAACATTTATTTTTCTATTCTATTACTCACATAAAGGCAGCAGCACGTCTTTGAACAGAATGAAATTGAGATTTTTTAGACGTTGATGGTTAATATCCAGTTTCAAGAATGCAAAAATTACTTAGTGTTTTAGTACATAAGAAAAACACAAACGCAATACCTATTTCTCTCAACTGTCACAACATGTCTAGGGGGATCAAGTGAGAAAGAAGAGTTGGCGCCACTTTATCCCGTTTTTTCAATATAGCGGCCACTAAACTAGATTTTTTTTTTCCTAGAGCAATTATCATTTTCACGTCTGACGTCAGCAAAACCACATTGTCTTAACTTTAGCTGAGCACAAAATCAATTTAAGGTTTTCTAGTACATATACAAAATATTTCTTCATCTTTATTAATTTTATATAACCAATAATATTTAAACAGACAGATTTTGTAATTAAACTTTCTGCTAACAACTCCCTTACTTCTAACATCAATCTGATTATAAATAAATAAAATTTGTATACCACAGTATTGTAATAAGTTATTTATTTAAATAATTTTTTATTCATTTAAACCCAATTTTTATTTAAATTTTCAATTAATTAAACAAGTTTTTAAATTAAAATTAAAAAATCTATGCCATTATGATCAAATTGTTATCAACCATAATTTTATTTTAAAAAAAAATTATCTTTGTTAATTATGCACAAGCACTAGAAGTATAAGATAAAATAAAAGTAATCAATTTTTTTTTAAATTTTTTCTTTAATGCATGCTAAATTTTCTTTGACTACTTTTCAAATCATAAAAGATAATTTAGATAACATTTTTGACCTGAAGCTGAACTATTATAAACTATATTTATAGGTCAAGGACGTTATCTTTTTATCTTTTTGTTGTTTGAAGATATTTTGATTTTTCCTAACCTAAGACCTTGAAGTGTAAATACAGCTTAAAAACATTCAAAAGTTAAAGTTATCATAAGACGTCAATAAATGAACTTTAATCATGTTGAAGTCAACTACAAAAAGTCTTTTAGAAGGAAAAATTGTTTTAGCAAGTGGTTCACCTAGAAGACGAGATATATTACAAAATTTGGTAAGTCCTTTTTAATGTTTATAAAGTTTGTTCAGTTCTAGAATTTTAAATTCAAACAAAATTTATGTCTTGCAAAATTTAAGTAGGGTATTAAAGCAGAAATCATACCATCAACATTTGATGAAAATCTAAATAGAGGAGAGTACAAAAATCATGGAGATTTTGCTGCTGATCTGGCCTCACATAAAGTTCAAGAAGTATTTCAGAGACTAAACGAAGAAAATGAATCTAAAGCATCGTTAATTATTGGAGCAGACACAATTGTTACAATGGGTGATTTAATATATGGAAAGCCCAAAAATGCAAAAGATGCTTTTGATATGTTGTCAAAGTACGTAGATCTATATTAAATTTTTTTTTTGAAATGCTAATCATTTAAAAAATATTTATTATTAGTCTTGCTGGAAAAACTCATACAGTTTTTACTGGTGTGTGTTTAAAAACTCAAAAGAAGGAAATAAATTTTTGGGAGTCAACTGAAGTTACATTTGGAAAAGTAACTGCAGATCAAATTCAAGCATATGTTGATACAGGAGATTCACTGTAAGTATTACCAGTAGTTAACAAATAAATAAAAAAATATTAAAAAATTTAACATTCTAATTTTTTATATTAAGGGATAAGGCTGGTGGCTATGGAATAGAAGGAATTGGAGGATGTTTAGTGGAAAAAATAAACGGAGACTTTTATACAGTTGTGGGTTTGCCACTTTATTCCACAATAAAACATTTGAACAACTTATTTGGTGAAGCATAATATGCTAAATACATAATGCAATTAAAGTTGGATATATTTGTGAGAGTACAAATACTAATCTGTAAATTATTACTTGTGATATCATTTGATTAATAATATATAATATTAAGTAAATCAGACACAGAGTACACAAGGTCATTACACACAATTACTTAAAATAATTTGCTAATAAGCTAGTGAAAATTGGTTAAAAATTAAACATACTTTCATAAACAAATAAATATTTTTCCAAAAATTAATTAAATTATATAGCTTTTGTGTATTAAATTTACACATAAAAATAATTATTCAATTTTTGTATAAAAAATATTGCTAAGATTAATGATTTTTAAATTTTCTAAAATAACATACTAGATTCTTTATTATTTTGTATTTTTCTTTTTGTTTCATGTAGTTTCTCTTAATTTTATAATTCTTAAGAAAATTAAAACATCTTGAGCTTATTGAAGCTTATCCTGTAAGTTGTACTTTAGCAATTCTTGAACATACTTATCAAGATATGAGCATGCTCTACAAGAATCTCCTCTTTCAATTATTATTGTACATGACTTATGTCTCCAGCGATTACTATAAAAGTCTTTGTATGCACATTTAAAATCCATGTCCTCATGATCTTTAATAGGAGGTCCACCTTTGCATACTACCATGTTTAATATCTCAACAAAAGATTCTTCAAAATCTTCTTTAGTATTTTCATTATCCAAAGTTTTTTCTACTACAAGTTTGTCTAATACATAAGCTTTAAATTTTAAGTAATCTGTCAATATTACCTGGAATAATCAATATGAAATTTAAAAATAATTTTAATATAAGTATTGGAAGAATTTCATTTTATATATTTATATGAATACTGTACCTTTTTCTTGTACCATGGTGGTAAAGCAATATCAAACCATGACATTTCAGATAAAACAATAGCTCGATTTGGAGGAGGCACTCGGTGTATACCCCAGGAACGATTGAATAATGTCAAATCATAAGGTCCATCATAGAAGAGTTCAAAGAAAATATTAGTTTGCAACGGAGGGGGTGGTGGTAATATCATTGTTTCTACAACTGGTGGATTTTTTGTTTTTCCAGGGCAATCTCGTTTAGCTGGAGGACTTTCTTCTGTATTATTACTATTAACATTTTCTTTTTCTAAAAAAGTAAAAATAATTATTATTTGCATACATTTCAGAAATTGCTATTTAAAAATACATTTATTTAAAAAGTCATAAGAAAGACTATTTAAAACTTGATAACAGCTGTAAATAAACTACACAGAATATATATGTATATATATATATACATATGTATATCTATATATGAGTAAAAAACTAGAACTTTTTTTAATTTTCAACAATCTTAAGTAAGCAACAATAAAAAATTGCAGTTAAAAAAAATTCAAAAACAATTTTGCATGCATTCCCGTATAAAGTAGATCGAATATATGAGAAATCTTGGCTCAAGCTAAGTGCGCCTTGCTTGAGGGCTTGTTACAAGATAACATCAAAGATGGTAACCTACTTTGAGGTTCAGAATCCGAAGCTTCTTGGGGCTCGCTTTTGACTTGATTCTTGCTCTCCATCCCGGTCGAAGTCATGTTGCTGGGTAAACTCGCGAAAAAGCTGAGTCGCGGTGATAGGGCCACCTGTTTCTTAACAAGCGCGTAAACACTTCTGACCTTCTTTTTCTTTGCTTTTAAAGAATAAGTATATCGCTTGTAGTCTGGGCGTGTAGAGAGCTTAGCTTGATTTGGAGGCGTCCCAAGCCTACCCTTCACTGCTCGTGGCCCCGATGTAGCATCATGCTGGGCCGTCCGTGGACGTCCGCATTTCCCATCAGGGTAGACCAACGGGGACTCTGCTTTGATGCTGCGCGCTTTTTGAAGCTTGAAAAAAAAACGCGCGCCGCGCCTCGGCGATATAATAAAAACACACCCAACCTGATCTGGACGCAGCAAGCTCTCTCTCTAACCTGACACTCCTCACACTAACTCGCAGGCAAGCTACTAAGGGTATAGTGCAGAACTAAGTGTGTGGGTGTATCGCTGTGTGCGTTTCTCGATAATATTGTGGAAAAAAAAGAACCAAGATGGAGGACGTCGACGTCAAGGCTACGGAGAATTGTGCAATATCTGTTTTAGTACGACGATACTTGATCCTACACAACTTAATGTACTAATATTATATAATTTATTAATTTAACTGCTTAATTTAAATTAAAATTTATGTGTAATAATTTAAAAATTTTTTTTTTTTTTCATTTGAGGACTTGAAGAATGCGTTTAGACACAATAGGAGGGTTGACGGCTCTTCCCGTGTGTAGGACTCAATACTATGCTTGAAAATATTTTTGTAGAACAAAAAATTATTTGTAAACATAATTTACATCCTAAACAAAATAATGTAAACCGTAAATTTTTTTTTTTAAAAACTTTAAAATAATTGTTTTGATTGCAAAAAATTTAATAAAAACCGATTCCTAAGATATTGCCTTTCTTAATAATTAATAAGTTGCAATATACTTAATATATTTTTTACTTACAATTGAAATATATTTTTATAATCAATTTAACACTTTTAAAGTTCCAAAAATTTTCACTTTATATTTATTATGGTTGTAATAATATAATAATTTTAAAGCTTTTAAATTTAAAAAAAAGACTGCAAGCTAAGTACCTACCTAAAAATAAAATACAATAATTAAAAAAATATAAAGATAGAGACTCATACGTCTTCTTAAGAACTGTGTACAAGTGAAAGATTTTATTAAATTCCTTTAATTAATAAATTAAATTTATCTACAAGCGCAATGAAAATAAAACATTTGTAAAAATTAAATATTTAAAACAGTATTTAACAAAAGTAATATAATATTAAAATATACATTCATAAGATTAACATTAAGTTTGTTTTACAAAGAGACGTGGTCTCTCTCCTAGGTCCGCGCGAGCGCGTAAAACCGGTCAGAAAGGGCCAAATTTTTTATTCTATGTGTTTACTCAGCACAGTTCGCATCGTCTAATTTGCCTTCCAGCAACTGCTTAGTAATGGCTCCAAAAGGTGGTAGCAAAGCTATGAAAAAGATTGAGAAGGTCTCTAAGACTGTTCCTAAAGGAGAGAAGAAAAGGAAGAGTAAGAAGAAGGCAGAAAGTTATGCATATTTCATCTTCAAGGTGTTAAAGCAAGTGCACCCAGACACCGGCGTTTCTAGTAAAGCCATGAGCATAATGAATAGTTTTGTTAATGACATCTTCGATCAAATCGCATCGGAAGCTTCTCGTCTGGCTCATTACAACAAACGCTCGACCATAACTTCTCGAGAAATTCAAACTGCAACTAGACTTTTACTACCTGGTGAACTTGCTAAACATGCCGTCTCCGAAGGCACCAAGGCGGTGACTAAGTACACCAGCTCTAAGTAATCGCCTTGCCCTTATCTTACCAATCGGCCCTTTTCAGGGCCAACAAATATTTTAACGTTCAACTACTAATCCATATATCCCTTTAGTTTTTTATCAACAATAAAAAAATTGAGTACCCTTATAACACATATGAATTTTAATTATTATGTCTAGGCTTAAGTAAAAATTTTAATAAAAAATGAAATAATTAAGAACTTTGATTTACTTATGTAAACTAATACCTATTTAAAAAATCTTACAATCGTATTTTTTTGAATAAATTACCTCTGTACAGCTAAAGTATAATTTGTCTAATTTAAATGTGTACACGTAATTACGTAACATCTAAAATGACAGTAACGCAGTAAAAGTTCTTTACGAGGTTCTTTGGTCTCTCTCCTAGGTCCGTGTATACCAATTATAAAAGCGTTTGAAATCCCAGCAAAAATTTTTTTTTCTTGGAAATACTGCGTTTGTATTTTGAGAGTAAGATTTTTTTTTTCAGCATGCAGCAAGGCGGCTACGGCAAAGGTTTAGGCAAAGGTGGAGGAGTGCCTCGTAAGAATCGCAAGTTTTTGCGAGGATGCATCAATGGAGTTACAAAACCCGCTATACGCCGTTTAGCTCGCCGCGGTGGTGTCAAACGCATCTCAGGCTTGATCTACGAAGAAACGCGAGCTGTACTAATGGTGTTTTTACAAAATGTCATCCGGGATGCTGTAACATACATGGAGCATGCAAAGAGGGTTACAGTTACCGCAGCAGATGTTGTTTTTGCTTTGAAAAGACAAGGTCAAACACTGTACGGATTTTAAGTTTGAAATAAAAGTTTCCTTATAACAATCGGCCCTTTTCAGGGCCAACACATAATTTTTTAACGTACAATACTTATTCTAATTCATGTAAATGTTTATGAACGTTATGTAAAACACTTGTTCTTTTCAATATTCATTAATACTACCCCATTTGTTAGGTAAAAGAGAAAATGGTTTTTCGATTATTTTGTTAAAACGTTATTAATATTAAATTACCAAAAAATGAACTAATTCACGGCTAAACTGCAATAGCTACGATCTTATAATCTCGGTTTTTTATATTTATTTGTTCTTTTCTTATATTATACTTAATAATAGAGTTCAAGTGTAAAATTATGCATAATTAAGTTATATTTCATTCAACTATTATTATTCTACTCATACCTATATTTATTAAAAGTTCAGAATTTAGAAATATACTTGTACATCATTTAATATGCCTTTTAGTTATCTTGGTTCTATTCAAAGCTGTTGCGTTCGCTAAAGTTCTGTAACGTTCATTTTGGGTATCAGGAACACATGATGTTTAAGAAGGTATTGCTTCACTTTAGAAAGTGAAAACAATGCAACTTATTCGATATTTATTCATTATCACGAATATTTTACATATCTACAGGGCAAATAAACTATCGCAAGCAAATTGTTTCTCAATTCTTTAAACTAATTTTTTAATCTTACAACGAATTAAAGCTTAAAAATTTGTTTTAAATGCAAGTACTGGTAAATTATTTAGAGCTCGTGCAAGTAACTTCTTAAGTTTTATTTTGATTTAAGGTTGTAAAATACTAGATACTTTTGTTTTTTAATACAATATATCAATAAATATTTTGCATCAAATCTACTTTTAATTGACAAAACATAAATTATTACATTAAAATTGCAGTAAAAAACTTATTTGTTATAGAAACATAACGTTACGGTTCTGTAAAGAGTTTAGGGTCTCTCTACGAGGTCCGTGCGCTTTCTATATAAATCAGGGGTGCGCCGAGAAAAAAAAATTTTTCCTTCGAAAATATTTTTTTCGAGCCATACTCGTTCGTCACAGCGGTTGTATCGAGCATCATCTTTTTTTTTTTTTTTTTTTTTTTTTTTTTTTTTTTTTTTTTTTTTTTTTTTTTTTTTTTTTTTTTTTTTTTTTTTTTTTTTTTTTCTTTTTTTTTTT
>JAPYZE010001832.1:0-42654 GCA_030522805.1 Leptomastidea abnormis | reverse complement strand
AAAATAACACGTTAATATAACAAATATTTCTCAAATTTTTAATAAATTTTTTTTTATATATTAATATCCTTCAATGAATTTACAATGTTTATATATAATATGATTAAAAAATAAAATGTTTTTTTTTTTTAAATTTAATAAATATTAACAAACTCCTTATATAATGTATGTAAACTATATGAGTTTTATTTTTTTTTTCTTTTAAACTATATCAAACTGGTACCCTTCGTTCTGTATATGGTAACGGATCTTGAACTTTATAAGGTGGTTCGTTATCTTCACAAACCCATACATCACCAGCTTCTGCTTTCTCAATCATTTTGACTATTGCTTCACCAACATCTTCTGGCCTAAATGATAAATTTATAAAAATATTTGATAATATGTATTTTTAAATTATTTGATATTAATGATAGATATTTTTACGTACTGTTGAATGTATTTCGATGCCTGAAAGATTTCATCGATAAACTCGTCAGGTACGATATTTAAAACTTCTTCTTTTAGATTTTGATGAAAAACGCCTCTGTCTGTTACACCAGGACAAATAGCCATAACTCGAACATCAAGATGCTTATAGTGTTCCTACAAAAAAAATTGAAACATATTTAAAAAAAATTAAATTTACAAATTAATATTTTTTTATTTTGTATATTTATACCTTCAACGATTTCGTGAAACCAATAACTCCATATTTTGTAGCAGTGTAAATTGGTAAAGCTGATGATGGTCTCAGACCAAATATCGAAGATACATTAACGATAGCTCCTCCGTTGCCTTTATGGTGTCTACCCATACGATCTATTCCTATTAGCGTACAATTTATCAAAGCTGTCTAAAACAAAAAACAGTATTTTATTATTATAATAAACATTTTTTAAAAATTTTTTCTTTAACATCAAATATAAATGTTAATTGAGTTCAATGAACTTTATTGGTAACACAATACTGAGAAAGACAATTTTTTTTTTTAAATATTTCACGGCCAATCAAATTCAGTCATTAATAATTTAATGAATAATTTTAATATTCACGTTACTATATATACGTTTATCTTTCGTATTTACATTCTTTCTCTCAGCTAACTTATTCAAGTCTTATATTACAATAACAATAATAACATTAATAATAATAATAATTCTTGAAAGATAGATCGGTCGACGAAGAGCAGAGTTTATAAAAGTGTTACAGTAATATTGTACAAAAATTATCTCATATTTCTCCCATCTTTTTTTTTTTTTTTATTCAAACACTTGCCAGTTTTTTTTTTTTCATCGTTTAGACGCCAAGAGTTTAAATATTAAAATTATCTGATTTATGCGTATTCTTGTAGACTGATGTATAAGCAAGTGTTATCGTTTTTATTTACTTAAAAACTATATGAAATAATTAATGAATTTCATAATTTTCTTACAAACCGATCTAAAAATTTTTAATTTTCATAAAAATTATACTAGTATAAAAATTAATTTTACTAATCATTGGCATTGATATGCAAAACTTTTTAAAATTGTGTATAATAAAAAATAAAAATTCTTACCAAGTTGATATCAATCATATGACGTCCTCTACGCTCACTGACTATACTAGCATAGTTTACGACAATGTCAACTGATCTCTGCATCCCAACGATCTCATCGTAACGAGCTAATTAAAACAATTTTTAAAGTCATTTTATGTTTAAAAAAAAAAAAAAAAAACTGAAACTTTAGCAATCTAAGAAATTCTTTTTTTTGTTTAATTCTTGCTAACGAGATTTATCCGATTCATACCAATCAAAATATTATTGCGTGTGTTAGGATATTTCTTTTTTTTTCCTTAATTTATAATAACAGACATATAAATACACACTTATTCTAAGAAAAGATTTTTTTTTTTAAATGTTTGAAAGATATAAGAAGAAATAATAATCAATAGTACCTGCAAATTCACTTTGTATATTAACGTCACAGGTATAAAAATGAGCCTTATCCTTTCCAAATTGTTCATCGATTTTTTTAATACAACAAGCAGCACGTGTATGCATTGAATCCAAATCGAATATTGCTACATACTGAAAAAAAAACATCATAATATTATAATTATAGGTACTCAATTGTAAAATCACTCAAAATTATAAAATCGTTTCAAAAACCAAAAATTTTATAAAATATCCACTAATCGAATTTTTCCTATCATCATATATCAATCATCAATCTCTTAATTGCATATTATTTATTACACTATATAGCATTAATTAGAAAAAAATTGTTTACATTTTTACGATATCGTTTTGCGTTTATTACCAAGTTTTCCCAGCTTATCAATAGTATAAAAAGAACGAAAATATATTATAGGCAAGTAGTAAAACGATCTCGTTATCTTAAAATGAAACAAAACCACAAACACACAAACACACATACATACACATACACTATTTTCAAGGAAATTTTTCCGAAAAACTTTATATAACTCAATGTCACATAGAACATTTTAACTATAAAATTATATATTTACAAAAATCAATAAAATTAGAAAATTTCAAAATGTAAACATATTATAGGTATATACCTTAGCACCACGTTTAAGTAAAGCTTGTGCTGTTGCAAAACCAATACCACCAGTACCACCGGTAACAATAGCCACTTTATCCTTTATTTCCATTTTATAATTTTTCACACAATTATACTTATCAATCAATGAATATCTTTAAAAAAAAAAATCGGTAATTATATTACCGATAACCACGTTTTTTTTAATACAAACAATATTTCAATCAATCCTATATATGTATCAAAAATATCGCGATATATATATTACATTCGTGCGCTTCGTACGACCTACGCACTTCGACTGACTGACATCGCACCGCAGTTATTATGTCTTAATACTGGAAACGAAGGAGGGCTGCCTATACTCAAGGCTTACTTGATCATCATCCAAGAGCAACGAAAATTTTCTAATGCCTTTTATTATATGTGTAATATATCGACGTATACGCTGATATTATAGGAGGAATTATAAAAGAGGGATTTTACAAGATGTAAAAAGAGGGGGGGGGAGTTGAATAAGATGCGTCATTAGATTAAAGTATCTCTTTTTTTCTCTCACGCATAGTATAAGTGAGTAAGTAAGTCTGCCCGTATTATTTACAAAAGTGTCATTAAACATTATAATTAGCATTTGCTTAGCTACTGATATACTCGATGGTAATATATTTGTTGATGTATGTATGTATGTATATGAATTTCTGGCGTCGATGATGGTTTTATTATATTAACGCGGGTGTCTGTCGCTTGATCTCATATCGTCATCATTTGACTTTAAATTTTTTTTTTTTTTATTAAGTATTCGACAAGTCTTTCGCAATAATATATATGTTATAGTTATATATTGGTGCAGTTGGCTCCTCACCAGATATTATACACGTGCTCTGTGTGATGGCGTAATAAAAACTATCTGTTGGAAACGAGATAACTTATATACTTTTTTTTTATTCTTCTTATATTTTTGATGCTGCTTGGAGCTTATTATGCTAAAACTATATATCTTTCTTTTTTTTTTAATGTATATAAAACGTTATCATGTTGGAGAATAAGTTTGATATATACTTATGTTAAATTTTGTATTAATACTGCGTATTATATGTGCACCAACTTTGTATAATGATGACGATGATAATGTTTTCCAATACGTGTTTCAACATTTTTCTTTGATTTCGTAATATATTTTTGATAGATCATTTTTTTTTTTATGTACGATTCTGTGTACTGTCAAGGATGAAAAATATAATTGATTTTGGTTCCTTTGCTAATATTGATTTAAAATCAAAGAAAAAATGATGTATTATTATTGAATGTCTTATTTATTAAGCTATCTATTTCTATAAAAAAATATCAATTTTTCATAAAAATAAAAAAATAAAATAAAAAAAATGTAATTTAAAATACATACTATTAAAGAACAAATTTAAAAAAGTAATCATTGATTATATGTAAGTATGGATGTAATAAAAGTTTATTTTTTTAAATTTATTTTGAAAAGAAACAATAAATGTTATGAAAAATAAATTAGAAGTATTCCAACAAATTTATAAATCAGTAAGTTAAAAAAAGCTGGCTGCAATCTTGCAGGTGCATCACCTGTACAAAAATGAAGTTAACTCTTTAACTGTAAGTTGGTAGTCATGATGTCAGTATCAGATTCAAATAAAATTATTTGGAATCTCCGTAACGGAAAGTGTGGATTCCGAATTTTAGTATTTTGACAATACAACCCAAATAGTAATAGTTGTTTATTTATATTTTAATGGTATGTTGTATTACGTATTTTTAAATGTTTTTGAGTGATTAAAACTGATATGTAAGATATACTTAATCACATTTGTTTTCGTTTTGTTTAGGTTATTTGGAATTGACTATTTGTTTCATTCTTGAATTAAAAAATAAGAACTATAGAAATATTTTTTTTTTGTACTTGGTAAGTCAAATAACATTGTTTAATTTACTGTGTTTACTTTTTAAGAAAAAACTTAACAAAATTTTTGTATTCTAGGTTAAGTATAATGGAAATATTTACATTTGACAAAGGCCATCAAGAGAGACTTACAGATTTTACAAATATACTCTCTAGTCGTGGAGATGTTGTTCCAGCTTCACAAATTCGTGCCGAGTGGATATATCATATTGAACTTGTGATAGAACCAGTAGGATGGCAGGGACTTTGGAAGATTCCTCGTTTGACATGTCAAGACTTTCAAATTCACTACCCTACCATAGTTGCAGTTGAGATTGAAAATGTGGATTTTATGGAATTATCTGCAATGGTAAAAATAGTTGCTGTGCAAGATGACATTCATTTACCCGAGCGGTATGAAGTGCCTTTGATAGAACTATATCCAACAAAAGAACAAGAGAATTCAGTATTGGATGTTGTTGCTACAGCAGAATGTATAGATAGGTTGCGATTCTTTTATAATTACTTGTGGATGCCATGGGATGCAGATGATGATGAAGAGGTTGATTGGGTTGCCAATCATTTAGAAGATAGACTAAAATTATTTTTTGACATGAAAGCAGGAGTTGTCTGCAAAAAAACATGCGATGTAATTAGAACTTTGATGCGGGAAGGTAGAGATATTCAAGCAAAGCTTGCAAAACTAGAATTAGAAATTTCTGATGATGAAAGCGAACAAGATAAGCCTTTAGATGAGGATAGAGCTTGTCAACTGATGAAGCTGCATTTGCGTCTTCAACAAATAAAAACTGAAATGGAAGTTCTTGAAAATCCTGCTATGAGAGAAATGCTTGTTAGAAACCAGAATTTCAGTGGCAAGGAAGTTGAGATTAAAAGAAGAGAAAGTAGAGGACGTCAATCAGAAGCTCATTTTGTGTGGCTTGGTGGCACCTTACAAGAAACAATAGAAGCATTGAAATCGACTCAAGATTTTCTTCCATCTAATATATTTCTTAAGTAATTATTCTTTTTCTTTTTGATTGTGGCTCTTAAAATTTTTTAAACTAATTCAAGTATTTTTTTTAGAACTTCAGATAGCTTACAAGATGCCTTAGATATCTCTGATGTTGGTGATATTATTGTGATTGGCAAAGGTGAACATCAAATAAGAAGTGCTGGAAGCTTAGAAGAAGGTGGAAAGTTTAAAGGTATCAGTAAAATGACAGAAACAATTATCTGTCCTGGAGAGACTGAATGTGGACCATCTTTATTAGATTTTTCAGGCAAGGAAGTAAGTCTTTTTGTTTATTTGCAATTACCAAATAAATCTGTTTACACCTGAAACTGATTTTATTTGTCAATATGATAGGTTGTTTTAGAAAATTTAACGATAGATTTTCGAGATTTACAAGCTGGAATTCTGATAAGAAAAGGATTGTTGAAATTAACTAATTGTCATATTGTTGTTCACAATCAAAGTGTGATTAAACTTGGAATTGTTGTTTTGCCTGGTGCAAAATTTATTGCTCAAAATTCTCGTTTTTCTGGACTGGGAACAGCTGTTGTTATTCATGATTCAGCTGAAGCTATTTTATCTGACTGTAATATAGATGATTGTACAGAGGGACTGCAGGTATATTACAGTATTTGATATGCTTAAATTAAGTACATTGTTGAATACAACATTTTAACATTTTTATTTGTTGCAGCTTTATAACAAATCAAGATTATCCTTGAAAAACTGTTGTATTTCTAATTGCAAAGAATATGGAATCAGGAAAGAAAGTGACAAGTTAAGTAACCCTGATATCCAAACTGGAGATGTAAATATTTTAAAAGGCGTATCAGAAGTTATGATTCATAATTGTAAATTTGAAAACAATACCAAGGGAAATATTATTTTAAGGCCTTGTTCCAGTGGAGTTTTATCCTCAAAGCAAGAAAAAATGATAATTTCATAAATGTATATCCTCATGACAGAATATAATGTGAAATGCCAAAAGTAAGATTTTTTTTTCATTCTTTTGTACACGTGATTCAATAAATTTTTATATACCAATTTAAATTTAAATGCTATTATTTCTATGATCTTAACTTATTTTTCCAATTACACAAATAATTTTAATTTCAATTCATTTTAAATTTAAAAATGTTCAAAAATCTCTATTTCAAATTTGAATATTTTTGTAAAAAGATTTTGTACTAAGTTTCATACCAACAACGATAAATGTCAGTTACTCAACGTATTAGTACAAAAACCTACCACGGTAAGTCTCTCTGACCGTTTTGACATATTTTGCATCAGTGTTTTTCAGGATTTCAGGTTTCAGGCTTCTCTTATATCACACATGCGGCGTAATTTATCGTTATATGTTTGATCTCGCTAAAACAGAATAATCCAAGATACAAAAGAAAGAAGCCTCCCGTAAATTCTTTCCATAAATACATTTTCTGATTAGGTAGATAAAGGTACAACATATTAACTGTGCTAAAGGACTATAGGTTAAGACGCTTTTTCAATACAGTCTATCACGATTCACGATGTGCTGCTAAATCGATTAAGGTACTGTTCAATAATATTAATTTATCACTTTTTTTTACTTGATGGTTTCTTCTTACATAAAACCAAATGATGTTAAAAATAACTGCTAATTAAAAGGTAGCAATTTTCCTCAAATAAAATTGTGATACTTAAAAATTATTTTTTCAAATCCATTTTTAAAGCGCCGTTAATTTTTTAATTTAAAGAAACTAATTTCAATTTTGTTTAATATTCAAATCATCTAAATTAAAAAAAAAAAATTATTTATATAGTATTTATAAAAAGAATTATTGTTAGAATTTTATTTTTTTTTCAGTGCACCAATATTGCAAAGAAATTCATTTGTAAAAATGAGAGACAAAAATTATATTAGACTAGGACAAATTTATCAATTCATACAAAACTGTTATTCGCTATCTAAGTTGGAGTCACTGATATGTAATGATTTTGATATCAATTACCAATTACCAAGAGACAGCTTAGTGTGTCAAAATAATCCTCAATATATTGGCAATACAGCATTACATTTTTTTGCCACTTACAAGTGCAATGTCCAATTTATTGAATTATTAATAAAAAATGGGGCTGATGTTACAATTAAAAATAAGGATGGTTTCACTCCGTTACTGTTAGCCTTTAAAAAAATCTCTATACGCTTATCAAATCATTTGGCTTATTTTAATGGCAAAAACACAATAAATATTCATTTAAAAAATGGTTTATCCCATTTTCACGTGCTTTGCACAACAGATAATGTTGAGGTAGTTGAATTATTTTTAAAATCTGGCGTCGACATCAATGAACGTGTCAACGACGATTTGTCTGAATATCCTGGCTATACCCCTCTGCACTTTGCAGCACATTATTCTCGTATAAAAATAATTGAATTACTAATGACTTATGGGGCAGATTTAAAGATTACTGATGCTCGTGGAATGTCATCAATGCACTTAATTGTCAAAAATTATCTGGAAAAAATTGAGTATAACGGTGAAAGGTCTTTAGAAGTAAAGATATTTTTAAAGAATATAATTTTAAATAATGATCTGTATAATTTTCCTGATAATTTAGGATTTTGTCGTTTGCACTTTGGTTCTGTATTGGTCGATGAAGAAATTTCAATTGATCAATTTTTTGATGAAACTATAGATATAGATAGTCCCATTAATTTTGACTCGCCAATGTGGCCAGGATGTACGCCCTTACATCTGGTAGTAAAATCGCGTGATTTAAAGTCTGTACAATTTTTACTTGAAAAGAGAGCAAATATATTTGCTAAAGATGCAAATGGCACTACTGTTCTTGATTTAATTCTTAATAGTTTTCGTCTCGATAACATAATAAACATTTTTGCAAGTGAAAAGCAACATAAATTTTCAGAATTACAACTAACAGATGGCACACGTTTATTAGACATAATGCACGCAATGAAAGAAACAAAGATTATAAATAAATTTTTCAAGAGCAATATCAAGGACGTAAATACATTTATTCCTTTGAATTCGCCTTTGTGGCCTGGTTGTAATTTACTGCATTTGCAGGCAATATTAAAAAATTATTTTGTAGAATACGAATTCGCGAAACAAGGCGTAGATTTTACCATGATTAATGCTGAAGGTACGAGTCCATTACATCTTGCTTTTCGTAAAAGAAGTTGTAGTGTCATGAGAGAAATTTATAAATATATTCCCAAGAAGCCTGTTAATCTTATCGACCGTGACAATGTGTCGCATCTTTTAATTGCTTGTACAGAATCATGTGAAGAAGTGCGGTTAATCAGTCTTAAAGCAGTCAAATGTATGTTAAAAAATGGAGCAGATCCAAACACAGCTATACTTTGTGATTTTCCATGGTCTTTTGGTTTAAAAAATTGTATAATGAAAAAGGGTTCAACTCCTCTTCATATTGCATTATATGAAAGAAACATTCCCTTAGTAAATACGCTTATGTCTTATGGTGCCAATGTCTGCTTGGCCGATTCTACTGGAGTAACACCATTTCAAGTAGCATTAATTCAATTGATCGAGAAAAGTTTTTTTCCTGGAAAAACAGATCTCCGACCAATTATTAATAAACTAATTGCACAAATGTTGGAATCTCATGGAAAAGATTTGATGACAGGTGAAACAGGAGTTAATTCACTGCGTATAGCTCTGTCAATAATTGATATTAATACAGAATTACTTAAACAGATTGTCAAGGAATTTGATCGTGAACAGCGATATGAAGAATTGGATTTGACGAGATTACAAGTTACTTGTGCCACAGGTGATTTTGAATTAATTAAAGGAGAGTTGGAATCTGGAGCAGATGTTAATGCACAAATTGCTTTTGACTCATCGCTTTGGCCAGGTGATACTGCGCTGCATATTTTGTTGAGAAAATTTGGACAGTCAAAAGACCATTATATTATTATCAAATTATTGCTTCAGTATGGAGCTGATACTTCTTTAAAAAATGCTAAAAATTTAACACCTTTTCATCTTGGAATTGAACCTTACCAATCATTTACAATGTATTACAAAAATCAAAAGGGTTTATTATTTGAATGTGGTATATACGTATTAATAATAAAATATTTTAAATTTTATTGCATTTTATATTTTAAATAATTAGATTGTCATATTTTTAGACTCATTTTTATCCAAATACAATTTTGCTAATAATAATCCAACAAATGATGAAGGACTGTCACATTTTCACTTGTGTTGTATGGGGAATAATGTAGATTTAATAAAAGAATTTTTAAAATCTGGTGTTGATGTTAACGCTAGAGTCGATTACTTTGCCAAAAATTTTGCCGGTTATACTTCATTTCACTTTCTGGTTGTCCAATATCGAGGTGATAATGAAAATTTATTTAAACTATTTCTTAGTTATGGTGCTGATCCTAATACACGTAATGCATATGGTCTAGATGCATGTCATGTTGCTTTACAAGCTTATGAATATATATGGAAAGCTTTTTTAAGGTATAAATATATATATATATATATATATATATATGTATAAATTTATTTTAAAGTGAACAAAGTGAAAAAGAAAATGACGCTGCTCTAAATTACAATGATAATGAAAATGTATTTTACTTTATTCCATATTTTTAGATTTCCTAATGTTGATATATATGCTACAAGCATATTTGGTGATACGGCTCTAGATATTGCACTTAAAAAATATAATCCTTCACAAAGTGTAAAAAAAATGGCGCAATATGGATATGAGCTTTGTCACAAAGACATAAAAGGTAATGTTAATAATTTTTTAAAAGTGGTAGTACACTTCTTTTGTATCTTTTTTCAATAATTATTTTTATGTAGTAAATTTAATTTAAATACTAGAAAATAGTAAAATAGCTGTCATTTTTTTATTTTTCATTTTTTTTTTAAACCCGTGGTTCACACTGTAGCCAGACATGTACATTTTAAAAATCTATTTGAATTTTTTGATTTTGTCACTTTAAACTAGCGAAATCGTAAGCACAAGTTTAAAAAATGACTTTTTTCAGGCAGCCAAATCTTCGCCAGACTTCATTAGTTAGATATATATGAATTTTTTTTTTTTTACATTTTTCAAAATAGTTTATTTGTAATATACGTTAAATTTCAAACGTTTCAATTAAATTTACTATTTTAAAAATTATACTACAAAAAAGGTGCGAAAAAAGTGTACTATCCCTTTATTATACCAATAAGTGTATCAACAAAAGTTTTAAGAGTTGATTTCAAATTAAATAGTTTTAAAAACCGACAAGAAATAATTTTTTTCTTATTAAACATCTAAATAATTTTTAACAAAAACGCTATCATCAATAAGAATAAAAATCTCAGAATTATTTTATGTGCTAATTTATTTCAGGTAAAACAGTATTACACAAATCTACAGATTTAGATACAACTAAAGGGTTGCTATCTCTGGGAGCCGATATTAATATAAGAGATGACAACGGAAAAACTTGTGTTCAATATGCAAACAAATACTTCAAAGAAAAAGTATTTGCAGAACACATACAACTATTACAATCAGCCGGAGTTTATGTAGATAATTTAAGTAAAATTGATTTTGAAACTGGTGTCGAAAATTTGAATATAGAGGTGGAAAAGCAAAATTTAGAGGATAAGTTGAAAATATTAATCAATCCGGCATTTTCCGCTGATTACTTTTTTAGTGAAAAATTTGTCGTGGATTACAAGACAATGTCTGTATCCCAGCGTGAAAAAATTTACAATTTTTGTACTTCTAACGATTTTTGTGATTTCGAAGTCTTGACTTCTTTAATAAAACGGCAATTCTATAAAATTCGGGCAAGAAGTCGACTTCTTAGCCCTGCTGAATCTGCTTTTGAAGCACTCATTAATAGGCGCTTACCAGATTGCATTGAACCTATTTTCAATTATTTAAATTACGATGATCTGATGAATTTAGTGCGCATTAAATATGGAAAATTGGTATTTTCACCGCTAACCGAACTATTAATAGGCAAAATGTGAAGTGATTATTATCCTAACTAGAGTTGTTGCTAAGTAAATTTTTAATATAATAATTACAGTGAATATATAAATTGTAAGCATCAAAAGGTCTAATATTATTTTTGTATGAAATTGGTTACGTAAAAATAATTAATAATTAGATAAAATGTATTTTTTTCTTCGTATCAGTTGAATTTCTGTCATTTAAACTTGTAAATAACTGACTTATGGAAACTTGTTGAAAATAAGTTCGTAAAATTTCAGTCAAGTGTACAAGCTAAACTAAAAATAAATTTAATAATACCTTTAATTATAATTCTTATTTAATTTAACATCATTTTTGAATATCTATTTCATTAAAAAATTTATGTTGGTTGCAAAATTTTATGTAGCTTTTAAGGATTTTAATTTTATTCATTTAAATTGAAATTTTTCAGCAAATTCAGCAACGAATGAATTTTACCGCGTTAATAATTTATACCTAGATAAGTGATCCTACGTATTAGTACAAAAACCTACCACGGTAAGTCTCTCTGATCGTTTTGACAATAGTTTGTGTACCTGATTGTTTTGTCGTCTGGAAGGAAAAAAAACAATCATTTCTTAGGTTTTAAGCTGCTTTACATCACACGTGGCGTAATTTAACGCTTCATATTTATCTCGCTAAAACAGAAAAGTCTACAGAATTAAAAAAAAAATCCTTGTAAGTGCTCAAAGACGTTTTTTGATTAGGTATATAGCGTATCTACTGTGCCAAAAGATTTGATTAAGACGTTTACTGATAAATACACGTGTAGTAATAGCAGTCCATTGTACGCTCTCCTTATGCTGATAAATTGATTTAGGTAATGTCTAATCAATATAGTTTAATAATTTTCTACCCGTGGATCAATCAGGGTTTACGATATATTTTACAAATTGCGAGAAAATGGGTAATTATAATTTAAGGCGCGTTTTCAATGGTCTCAAGGAAGTAATTGAAAATAAGCTTTAAATTATTCATTTTCTCAATACTACTCACGATGTATCGCAAACCCCGATTGGTCCACTGATCATTTAACATTTATGTAACACCAAAATATGTTGAAAATCATTGCCAAATATTAAGTATAGTAATTTCTGGCAAATAAAATTATAACTCATGTAAATTGAGAAAATAAATTTTTTTATACTAATTATGGTTACAAGATATTTATTGGTTTTAAAATTAATATTGTACTTTCAGTTTTAAAACTTAATAATTATTTACTATAATAATACTATAAATGTTAAATGTTACTTTGTGTCATAAACTTATCAAGATTAATTAATGCACAAAAAATTATTTAAAAAAATTATTAATGTAAGAAGTGGTATGAATTTTAAACAAAAATAAAATAATTTTGATAATTTTTTTTTTCAGTGCATCTACACTGCAACAAAATTAATTTGTAAAAATGAGAGACAAAAATTATGTAAGACTCGGTCAGATTTATCAATTTTTACAAAAACAAAATCGAGTTACAAAAAATATGCTCCCCAAGTTAGAGTTGCTGATATGCAATGATTTTGATGTCAACTACCAGTTACCAAGAGACAGTTTTGTATGTCAAAATAAACCTCAATATTCTGGCAATACAGTCTTACACTTTTTTGCTGAACTTTCTCAAGATTTTACCGATTTCAAGTGCGATGTCCAATGTATTGACCTATTAATCAAACATGGAGCTGATGTTACGATTAAAAATAAGGATGGTTTTACTCCGCTAATGTTGGCTTTTAACAAAACCTCTGAACGTCCATCGAAATCTTTGGCTAATTACTTTCACGTACTTTGTATGACAAATAACGTCGAGGTAGTTGAATTATTTTTAAAATCTGGCGTTGATATCAATGAACGTGTCGACAATGATCATCCCACCTATCCTGGCTATACGCCTTTACAATGTGCAGCGCATTATTCGCGTATGAAAATAATTGAATTACTCATGAGTTATGGCGCAGATTTAAATGTCAAAAATGTCCATGGAATATCACCAATCCACTTAATTGTCAAAAATTATCAACAAAATTATAATAAAAATGATAGTTATTATTCGCATTTAGAAGTAAAAACATTTTTAAAGGATACAATTTTGAATAGTAATCTGATTAATCTTCCTGATAAATTAGGATTTTGCCGTTTACACTTTGGTTCTGTATTAGCCGGTAAAGAAATTTCGATTGATGAATTTTTTGATGAAAGTGTTGATATTAATAGTCCCATTAAATTCAATTCGCCATTATGGCCAGGACGTACGCCTTTACATTTGGGTGCACAAGCGCGTAATTTAAAGACTGTGAAATTTTTATTAAGGAAAGAAGCCAATATTCTGGCTTTAAGGAAAGAAGCCAATATTCTGGCTAAAGATGCAAATGGTACTACTGCTCTTGATGTAATTCTTAAAAGTTTTCGTCTTAATAATAAAATAAAAATATTTTCCAGTAATAAGCAAAATAAATTATTAAAATTAAAACTAACAGATGGTACAAATTTATTACAAATAATGAAAGCCATGGCAAAACCAGAAGAGATGAACGAATTTTTCAAGCAAAATATCAAGGACGTGAATACATGTATTCCTTTAAATTCACCTTTGTGGCCTGGTAATAATTTACTGCATTTGAATTCATTATTTGTTGCTATTAACTATGGGTTTGTAGAACAAGGCGTAGATTTTTCCATGATTAATGCTGAAGGTATGAGTCCATTGCATCTTGCTTTTCGTAAAAGAAGTTATAATGTAATGAGAGAAATTTGTAAATATATTCCCAAGAAGCCTGTTAATCTTATCGACCGTGACAATGTGTCGCATCTTTTTATTGCTTGTACAGAATCTTTTGAAGAAAAGCAAGCAATCAGTCTTGAAGCAGTTGAATGTTTGTTAAAAAATGGAGCAGATCCAAACACAGCTATACTTTGTGATTTTCCATGGTCGTTTAATTTAGAAAGGTGTTTAATCAAAAAGGGTTCAACTCCTCTTCATATTGCCTTGTATGAAAAAAATATTCCCTTAGTAAATACGCTTATGTCTTATGGTGCCAATGTCTGCTTAGCCGATTCTACTGGAGTAACACCATTTCAATTAGCCTTAATTAAATTGACCGAAAATCCCAATAAACCAGATCATCAATCAATTGAAAAACTAATTGCACAAATGTTGGAATCTCATAAAAAAAATTTGATGGCAGGTGAAACAGGAGTTAGTATATTGCGTACTGCTCTGTCGATCCTTAATAAAAAGCATAAAAATTTATTTGGACAACTGGTCAAGGAATTTGATCGTGAAAAGCGATATAAAGAATTGGGTTTGACAAGATTACAAGTTGCTTGTATCGTAGGTGATTTTGAATTAATAAAAGGAGAGTTGAAATCTGGAGCAGATGTTAATGCACAAATTGCTTTTGACTCATCAATATGGCCAGGTGATACTGCCTTGCATATTTTGTTACGAAAATTTAGACAGTCAAAACAGCATAATATGGTTATAGATTTATTGCTTAAACATGGAGCTGATTTTTCATTGAAAAATGCAGAAAATTTAACTCCTTTCCATCTAAATCAGGAGCTTCTGAAACAAAAAGGTACCTTATATAATGACAGTTAAATTGCTTTGGATTTTATTTCTACTTAATATAAAATTTGTTTTCAGATTCATTTTTATCCAAGTACAGTTTTACCAGTGTTAATCCGGCAAACAGCGAAGGACTGTCACATTTTCATTTGTGCTGCATTAAAGGCAATATGTTATTAATTGAAGAATTTTTAAAATCTGGCGTTGATGTTAACACTAGCGTCGATTACTTTGCCAAAAGTTTCGCTGGCTACACTCCACTTCACTTTGTGGTCGAAAATATGCATCGTGATAACAACACAGAACTCATAGAACTATTACTTAGTTATGGTGCTGATTCTAATATACATAATGCAGATGGTCTAAATATATGTCATCTTGCTTTAGAAAAAGACGTCATTACGAAGGAAGCTATTTTGAGGTATACATTTATTTAAAAAATGCTAATTTACAGTTTTTAATAATACTTTAGTTTCATTTTTATAAATCTGACAAAATAAATAGAGTATGATATGACTGCAGAGTGGAAAACGCTTTAAAAGATGTATTTTACTTTATTATATATTTTCAGATGCCCCAATCTTGATGTACATGCTACGAGCATATTTGGTGATACGGCTCTAGATATTGCACTTCAAAAGTATAGACCTTCAAAAGATGTAACGAATATGGTGCAGTGGGGATATGAGCTTTGCCATAAAGACGAAAATGGTAAGATCATTTTTCTTAAAGTTCATGAAAATGATTTTAATGTCATTAACAAAAATTTTGAAGCGTTGATTTCAAGTTTAATATTTTTGTAAATGCGTAGTAAATATTTTTTTATTTAAGAACATTTAAAATTTTTTTAAAAAAACTATCGATAATAACAATAACAATCTTACAATTATTTTATTTGACTCAATTTATTCCAGGTAAAACAGCATTGCATAAAGCTACACATCGCGATCACATTGAATTGTTGCTATCTCTGGGAGCCGATATAAATATTAGAGATGACAATGGAAAAACATGTGTTCAACTTGCAAGCATATACTCACATATAGAAGTATTTGACGAACACATACAACTATTAGAAGCAGCTGGACTTTATGTAGATGATTTAAATAAAATTGATTATCATGACTATTATAGCATAAATAGTATACAAAATTGGAAAATAGAGGTGGAAAAACAAATATTAGATGACCAGTTGAAAATATTAATTGATCCGTCATTGTCCGCTAATTACTTTTTTAGTGAAAAGTTTATCATGGATTACAAAACAATGTCTGTATCCCTACGACAAAAAATGTATAATTTTTGTACTTCTAACGATTTTTCTGATTTCGAAGCTTTGAGTACTTTAATAAAACGTCAATACTATAAAATTCGGGCAAGGATTCGATTACTCGGGCCCGCTGAATCTGTTCTTCAAGCGATTATTAATAGGCCTTTACCAGATTGCATAGAACCAATTTTGAATTATTTAAATTACGATGATCTGATGAATTTAGTGCGTATTAAATATTAATAATAATAATAATAATAATAATAATAATAATAATAATAATAATAATAATAATAATAATAATAATAATAATAATTACAGTAAATATAAACGTTGTAAGCGATTTATATTATTTTTGTATGAATCGGTCACGTAAAAATAATTAATAATAAAACGTATTTCTTTTTGCGTATCACTATAATTTTTATATCATTCAACTTTGTAAATAACTATTAGCAATCTTTCAGATGACTTTTTGCTAACAAAAAAAATATTTGATAAGCAATAAATGTGTGTCATAAATACCCAGAATGTGTTAAATACTTTCCCATAATGTATGCCAAATCCTAATCATTTTAACGACACCTATATAGCTTCTGTTAAGTAAACTTTCAATATGTTAATTACTGTGAGTATAAGCGTTGTTAACATCAATAGATATATTATTTCTGTATGAGACCGTTTACATAAAAATAATTAATAATTAGATGAAATGTATTTTTTTTTCTGCGTACCATTTTAATTTCTGTCATTTAAACTTGTAAATAACTAAGTTATGGAAACTAGTTGAAAATAATAGTTTGTTAAATTACGATCAAATGTAGAAATTTATACAGTATAATGTTAACAGTACCTTAATTATTCTTAATTAATCTAAAATAATTTTATAAACATCTATATCATTAAAAAATTTACATGGGTTGTAAAATTCTATATAATTTTCAAGAACTACATTCCCAGTATATATTCTCTCTAAATTAAAATTTTTCATGTAGTGGCAGATATTCTACCGTTCTAAAATTTATTAGGGCCTGCTTTGTTACAGTTTTATTAGGGCCTTACAAAGCACATAACAGTCTGCTCTATTTTAGTGTATAAAAACCTACCGTGGCGTCTTCTCGATCGTTTTGACAACAGTTTGTATATATTTTTGTGATCCCATATTTCAAATGAAAGAGAAAAAGAATTCTCCTTTAGGTTTTTGGCTTTCATATTACTTATGTTGTTAAAGTATAATGATCTGAGTGAGATTTCAAAAAAATTTCTTGTCAATGTGTTTAAAAACATTTTCGATCGGGTGTATAACTGTTCTAAAGGGCTAGGTTGAAGACGCTTTTTCAACGCGTGTGGCATTCCATTATACTTTAGAATACAGACGCTATCTTTGCTTTGCTTACCAAGGTATGTACTTACTATCTACAATATTAATTTATCACTTTTTTATGTTAATTTTTCGCTTAATTATGTACAGCCAAATAATATTAACAAATAACACAGGCCTTAAATAACAAAAATTAGTTGTGTATAAAAGTTTTGTTTATGTTTTTAACTTGTGTAATAACAGTAAAGTAATAAATGAAAAATTAACTTGCAATGCAATAATTTGAAACTTATTGTACTTATGTACTTATGAATAATAATTATTTTATTTATTAAGAAAAATATAGTCTTAGTTTGATAAAATTTTTGTTTCAGTGTATTTACAAAGCAAAAAAAACAAAAAAACTAATTTACAAAGATGAAAGACAAAAATTATGTTAGACTTGGCCAAATTTATCAATTTTTTCAACAAAAAAACAAAATTTTAAAATGTCTCGTCTCAAACTTTGAGTTGCTGATAAGCAATGATTTTGATGTCAACTACCAATTACCAAGAGACAGTTTAGTGTGTCAAAATAATCCTCAATATATTGGCAATACGGCATTACATTTTTTGGCTGAATTTTCTCAAGATTTTACCAATAGCAGGAACTTCATTGTATGTATTAATTTATTAATCAAACATGGGGCTGATGTTACGATTAAAAATAATGATGGTTTTACTCCGCTAATGTTGGCCTTTAACAAAACCTCTGAACTTTCACGTACTTTGTATGACAAATAACGTCGAGGTAGTTGAATTATTTTTAAAATCTGGCGTTGATATCAATGAACGTGTCGACAATGATCATCCCATCTATCCTGGCTATACGCCTTTGCACTTTGCCGTACATTACTTACGTATAAAAACGATTAAATTACTTTTAAATTATGGTGCAGATTTAAATGTCACTGATGCTCGAGGAATTTCATCAAAACACTTAATTGCCCGAAATTTCGCAGAAAGATCGTATTTTAAAGAATTTCTCGAAGAACTCAATGAATTTTGTAAAAATACACTATTAGATAGTGATATAAGTGATCTGCCCGATAATTTGGGATTTTGTCGGTTGCACTTTGTTTGCAAGTTTAACGACGACGAAAATTCTATCAGTGAATATTTGAATAAAAATGTTAATGTAGATTGTCCCATTAAATTAAACTCGCCAATATGGCCAGGATGTACGCCTCTACACTTAGCAGCAAAATTATATCATTCCAAGACTGTTGAATTTTTATTAGAAAAAGGAGCCAATATTCTGGCTAAGGATGCTAATGGCACTACTCCTCTTGATATCATTATTTGTAGTTTTCGCCTAGATCAGATAATAAACATTTTATACAGTGAAAAGCGATATAATTTATCAAATTTGAAACTAACAGATGGCACATATTTATTAGACATAATGGAAGCCATGACACAACCAAGAGAGATTAAGAAATTCATAAAAAAAAATATCAAGGACGTGAATACATTTATTCCTTTAAATTCACCTTTGTGGCCTGGTTATAATTTACTGCATTTGCAGGCAGTATTTGACGATCGAAAATATAGGTTTGTGAATAGAGGCGTAAATTTTTTAATGCTCAACGCCGAAGGTATGAGTCCATTGCATCTTGCTTTTCGTAAAAGAAGTTATAATTTAATAAGAGAAATTCGTGAATTTATTTTCAAGAGGCCCGTAAATCTTATTGATCCTGATAATTTATCACACCTTCATGTGCTTTGTGCAGAATGTCTGAAGTATGAGCGAGATTACGCTCTTAAAGCAGTTGAATGTTTGTTAAAAAATGGAGCAGATCCAAACACAGCTACACTTTGTGATTTCCCGTGGTCTTTTAATTTAGAAAGGTGTTTAATAAAAAAGGGTTCAACACCTCTTCATATTGCCTTGCATGAAAAAAATATTCCCTTAGTAAATAAGCTTATGTCTTATGGAGCCAATCCTTGCATAGCCGATTCCACTGGTGTAACACCATTTAGACTAGCTTTAATTAAATTGACCGAGAAAAGTTTTTTTTCTGAAAAACCAGATCATCAATCAATTGAAAAATTAATTGCACAAATGTTGGAGTCTCGTGGTAAATATTTGATGGCAGGTGAAGAAGGAGTTAAAATATTGCGTAAAGCTCTTTTGTTAGTCAACAACAAGTACACAGAATTACTTAAGCAAATGGTCAAGGAATTTGATCGTGAAAAGCGATATAAAGAATTGGGTTTGACAAGATTGCAAGTTGCTTGTATCGTAGGTGATTTTGAATTAATTAAAGAAGAGTTGAAATCTGGAGCAGATGTTAATGCACAAATTGCTTTTGACTCATTGCTTTGGCCAGGGGATACTGCGCTGCATATTTTGTTAAAAAAACCTAAGGTATCAGGTTATTATACTTGCATTGAGATGTTGCTTAAACATGGAGCTGATATTTCATTACAAAATGCAGAGAATTTAACTCCTTGCCATCTAGATCAGGAGCTTATAGAACAAAATGGTATGGTATATATATTAAAGATAAATTGCTTTGGATTTTATTTTTACATGTAACATTTTAATAAATTCATTAATAAATTTATTTTTAGCTTCACTTTTATCCAAGTACGATTTTACCAACGGTAATCCAACAAATAATGAAGGACTGTCACATTTTCACTTGTGCTGCATGATTGGCAATTCTATATTAATCGAAAAATTTTTAAAATCGGGTGTAGACGTTAACATTGGTGTAGATTATTTTGCTAAAAAATATGCTGGCTATACTCCACTTCACTTTGTGGTCGAAAATATGAAATTTGCTAAGACAGAAGTCATAGAACTGTTACTTAATTATGGAGCTGATCCTAATATCCAAAATGCAGATTGTCTAGACGCATGTCATATTGCTTTATTGTATAGTTCAACTTCAAGGAAAGCTATATTAAGGTATACTTATAATTTAAGAGTAATTAATTTACAGATTTTGATTACATTTTAATTTGAGGTTTCTACAAACAAAAAAAGTAAACTAAAAGCAAACTTAAAAATAAGAAAACTACATCTTTATAACAGAAAAAACTATTGAAAAATGAATTTCATTTTATTACATTTATAGGTGTCCTAAAATTGATGTGTATGCTCCAAATGCGATTGGTGATACAGCCTTAAATGTACTACTTAAAGAATCTGAGACTTTAGAAAAGAAGATCGTAAAAATAAGGAATATGGTGGAGTCGGGATATGAGCTTTGCCACAAGGACATCGAAGGTAAAATTATATTCTTAATGTTGAAGATTATGATTTTAAGAAAGAATAAAATATGTCAGTGAATGTTTTAAGTGTTTATTTTTAATTGAATATTCTTAAGAATACTCTACAATTTAATTTTTTTTTTGTAAAAAGATCTATTTAATCGTTTATGATGAGAAATAACAATAATCTTACCAATAATTCATGTATTTAATTTATAGGTAAAACTGTATTGCACAAATCTACAAATGAAGATCTTATTCAAATACTGCTATCATTGGGAGCTGATTTAAATATAAAAGATGACAATGGGAAGACATGTGTTCAATATGTTTCTGCAGATAACAAAAAATTAAAAAGAGTATTTGACAAACACATACAACTATTACAAGCAGCTGGCCTTTATGTAGATGATTTAAATAAAATTGATCAAGCTAGTGATGACGAAAATTTAAATATAGAGGTGGAAAAGCAATATTTAGACGACAAGTTGAAAAAATTAATTGATCCGTCATTTTCCGCGGATTACTTTTTTAGTGAAAAATTTGTCGTGGATTACAAGAGAATGTCTGTATCCCTGCGACAAAAAATTTATGATTTTTGTACTTCTAACGGTTTTTTTGATTTCGATATTTTGAGGTCTTCAATATTGCTGCAAACCTGGAAAATTCGGGCAAGAACTCGATTAATGGAACCTGCTAAATCTGCCCTTCAAGCGATTATTAATAGGCCTTTACCAGATTGCATAGAACTAATTTTGAATTATTTAAATTACGATGATCTGATGAATTTAGTGCGTATTAAATATGGAAAATTGGTATTTTCACCGCTAATCGAGGATTTTTGGTTTGTAAAAAATTGAAGTTGATCTTTCATTCCAAAGAGACGTATAATTTTTGCTAAGTAAATTTTCAATATAACAATTATAGTGAATTTAAACGTTGCAAGCTTTAATATATTTAATATTATTTCTGTATGAGACCGTTTACATAAAAATAATTAATTATTAGATAAAATGTATTTTTTTTTCAGCGTACCATTTTAATTTCTGTCATTTAAACTTGTAAATAACTAAGTTATGGAAACCAGTTGAAAATAATAGTTTGTTAAATTTCGATCAACTGTAGAAACTTTTACAGTTTAAGGTTAACAATACCTTCATAATTAACTAGATAATTTTTTATTTTTTCTACTAACCCAAATTCAAATTCGTATGCGGGTTTTAGAGCTTTAGGCCCTAAAAAGTCACGCCGTGTGATGTCTCCCCAATCGTTTTGAGTTTTAATTGACTTTTGACACAGTTTGTAACCTAATAAATTTGCATATACATTGTTTGTATTTTGTACACTATACACACGCTACAATTAGTTTTCCACATTTCTGTAAGAAAAAAAAAACGTACATATCGCATCAGGTAATTTTATTGCTATGTAAGTATTGGTCTTGCTAAAAAATGTAAAATTATCTGATTATAATATCTTAAGAAGTCCTTGTGAACGCTCAAATAAGTTTTTCTTATAATTTGAAAGGGCTTAGTCAAGACGCTTTCGAAATACACCTGCATGACATAACCGATAGTCGTACATTACTTTAAACGCGTTGTTCAATGTTTATTACATATTTACTTTTCTTTGTGACTGACTTGCTGCTACTATATAAATAAATGTGTTGAAGAATAATATAAGCTTTATAAGAATCAATTAGTTGTTAATCGGCTATTCTTAATTGTTTATAATTTTAATGAATATAGTAGTAAGTTATAGGTATTGAAAAATGAATTTGTAATGAAATAATTGCATTACATCAATTTTTTGTTATTTATTGTTTGACTAAATGATGAATTAAAGCTTAGAAGTTATTATATTGTGTTCTTATAAACTGTGCTTCATTTACTTTAAATTTATGTATTTATACATATATTAACATATACCCATGTAGGCAAAGATATATGGTCAACTTATTTTTCTATAAAAATTTCATATAAAATGTCTTTCAGTTATGTTTACACAGATAAAATGGTTGTATATTTTATAAGAAATATTGTTTTGATTTTATATTTTTTCTTTCTTTAGTCCATTTATTTTGTAAACAAAATTTATGTATAAAAATGAATTATTGTGAAAATAGTTTTACTTTATTTGCTTTTGACCATCTTTAGCCATTATGGTCATATAAAGATAAGAATAGAGTAAACAATTCAATATGTAAAAAAATGTTAATAGTAAAGTAAGATCTAAACAATGCTATAAATATGACAAAAAAGAATAAATATTAAGTTGACAAATTATAGTATTCAATTTATTATGTGTGCTTATGAAAATAATTATTTTGTTTGTATAAAAATATGTTGTTTGAAGTTGATAATATTTTTTTCCAGCTCATCTACCTTACAAAGAAATTTATTCAGTAAAGATGAATGACAAAAATTATCTTAGGCTGGGACAGATTTATCAATTTTTACAAAAAGGAATCAACTTTAAAGTGAATCGGATTTCCGACTTTGAGTCACTAGTATGCAATGATTTTGATGTCAACTACCAATTGCCAAATGACAGCTTAATATGTCAAAACAACCCTGAATATTCAGGCAATACAGCACTACACTTTTTTGCTGAAAGTTATAAAAGTTTTAGCTCTTTCAGATTTTATTCTCAGTATCTTAAAGTATTGATCAGAAGTGGTGCTGATGTTACTGTGAAAAATAATGATGGTTTTACTCCACTCCTGTTAGCTTTCAACCATAGAGCTACTGAAGATAAATCATTATCATTGCATGATTTTAATGGCAGAAACACAGTAAATGTTTGTTTCCAAAATGGCATATCTTATTTTCACATGCTTTGCACAACAAATAATGTTGAGGTAGTTGAATTATTTTTAAAATCTGGTGTTGATATCAATGAACGTGTCAACAATGATCATCCCGATTATCCAGGCTACACGCCATTACATTTTGCAGTGCATTTTTCATGTATAAAAATAATTAAATTACTGATTAGTCATGGGGCAGACTTAAATGTCAGTGATGCTCGAGGAATATCATCAATGCACTTAATTGCCAAAAATTATCTAGAGAGTAATATTTACTATGATGACACAGATTCAAATATAAAGGAATTTTTAAAGAACACAATTTTAAATAGAGGTCTGAAAAATCTTCCTGATAATTTAGGATTTAGTCGTTTGCACTATGGTTGTTTGTTGGTCAAAAAAGAATGTCAAATCAATAAATATTTTGATAAAAATATTGATATAAATAGTCCTATTAAATTTGATTCACCAATATGGCCAGGACGTACTCCTCTACACTTAGCTGCACAATCAAGGAATTTGAAAACTGTCACATTTTTATTAAAGAATGGAGCCAATATTCTGGCTGAAGATGCAAATGGTACTACTGCATTACATATACTATCTGTTGAAAAACAATTACGTTTAGATGAGATCATAAATATTTTATCTAGCGAAAAGCAACATCAATTTTCAAAATTAAAATTTACTGATGGCACAAATTTATTAGACATAATGCTTGCAATAAGAGAAACACAGAAAATGAAAAAAAAAATCATAAAGAATAATCTAAAAAATGTGAATACTTTTATTCCTCGTGAGTCATTACTTTGGCCTGGTTATAATTTAGTGCATTTGGAGGCATTATTCGATGATATTAACTATGGGTTTGTGGAACAAGGCGTAGATTTTTCTATGATTAATGCTGAAGGTATGAGTCCATTGCATCTTGCTTTTCGTTTTAGAAGATATACTTTGATAAGAGAAATTTTAAAATTTATTCCTAAGATGCCCAAAAATGTTGTTGATCAAGATAATTTATCACATTTGCATATTGCTTGTGGAGAATCTTGTGAAGAAAAACAGACAATCACTCTTAAAGCAGTTGAATGTATTTTAAAAAATGGAGCTGATCCAAATATATCTACAATAAATGATTTGACTTTAGATTGTAGTTACGAAAAGACTATCATAAAAAGTGGAACAACTCCTCTACACTTTGCAGTATACAAAAAAAATGTAGAAGTAGCAAATATGCTTATGTCTTATGGAGCCAATCCTTGCCTGAGCGACTCCGCTGGAGTAACACCATTTCAACTAGCATTAATTAAATTGACTAAAAAAGAAACTAGTGAATTATTTATTGCCTTATTTGGAAAATCAGATAATCGTCCAATTGAAAAACTAGTTGCACAAATGTTGGAATCTCATGGAAAAAATTTGATGACAGGTGAAATAGGAGTTAGTATATTGCGTACAGCTCTGAGGATTCTTGACAAGAACTATATACGATTTCTTAAACAAATGGTCAAGGAATTTGATCAAGAAAATCGATATGAAGAATTGGGTTTGACAAGATTACAAGTTGCTTGTGCCGTAGGTGACTTCAACTTATTTAAAAAAGCGTTAAAATCTGGAGCAGATGTCAATGCACATATTGCTTTTGACTCGTCGCTTTGGCCAGGCGATACTGCGCTGCATATTTTGTTACGAAAACCTAAGCAATCAAGTTATTATAATTTTGTTGAGTTGTTGCTTAAGCATGGAGCTGATATTACACTAAAAAATGCAGAAAATTTAACTCCTTTCCATCTAAATCAGGAGCTTCTAGAACAAGAAGGTACCTTGAATAATGACAGTTAAAGCTTTGGATTTTACTCCTACCTAATCTAAAATTTATTTTCAGATTCATTTTTATCCAAGTACAGTTTTACCAGTGTTAATCCGGCAAACAGCGAAGGACTGTCTCATTTTCACTTATGTTGCATGAAAGGCAATACCTCATTCATCAAAGAATTTTTAAAATCGGGTGCTGATGTTAACACCGGCGTAAATTATTTTGCTGAAAAATACGCTGGCTACACTCCACTTCATTTTGTGGTCGAAAATATGCATTGTGATAACAACACAGAACTCATAGAACTATTACTTAGTTATGGTGCTGATCCTCATAAACGTAATGCTGATGGTCTAGATTCGTACCATCTTGGCTTAATTCAGAACAACAATCAAAGAAAATTTTTGATAAGGTACTTATTGTATAATAGATATTAATGTAAAGTATTGGCATACGCATATGTTTATAGCAAACAAAAGGTAAAAGAGAATGACAGATATTTATTATAATTTTAGATGTCCTAAAATTGATATATATGCTTCAAATGTGTTTGGTGACACAGCTTTAGATGTGATACTTCAAGACTGTAACCCTTTAGGAGAGGAGGTAGTAATAAAAAAAGTAAAAAATATGTTGCAGTGGGGATATGAGCTTTCTTACAAAGATATGAAAGGTAAGACAATTTTTTTAAAGGTAAAATTAATGATTTTAATAAAATTTAAGTGCATCAGTGAAAGTTTTGAGGGCTGATATATTTAAAAATAGGTGACAAAATAATTTATTTTAAAATATCTAATTGTTAATAAATGATTATTTATCAATATTAATAAAAATCTTACAAATATTTCAAATGCCTAATTAATTTCAGGTAAAACAGCATTACACAAATCTACAAATCCAGATATAATTAAAATATTGCTATCTGTGGGAGCCGATATAAACATAAGAGATGACAATGGGAAAACATGTGTTCAATATGTTTCTGCAGACAACAAAAGATTAAGAAAAGTATTTGATGAACACGTACAACTTTTACAAGCAGCTGGACTTCACATTGATAACTTAAATAAAATTGATCGTAATATAAGCGTTAGAAATATGAGTAAAGAGGTAGAAAAGGTGAATTTAAGTGAGAACTTAAAAAAATTAATTGATCCATCATTTTCAGCTGATTACTTTTTCAGTGAAAAGTTTGTTGTAGATTACAAAACAATGCCTGTATCTGTGCGTCAAAATATTTACTTTTTTTGTCTTTTTAACGATTTTTGTGATTTTGAAAGTTTGAGTCCTTTGATAATGTTACAATTTTGGAAAACTAGGGCAAGGACTCGACTTTTCAAACCTGCTGAATCTGTTTTAGAAGCGCTTATCGGTAATATCGGGGTATTAATTCCAGATTGCTTAGAACCAATTTTGAATTTTCTGAGTAATGATGATCTAATGAATTTAGTGCGTGTTAAAAATACAAAATTAGAGTTTTTACCGCTACCCGAGAATTGATGAATTGTAAAACAAGAATCTATAACTTTATTGTAATGCTAAATTGAAGAAAATGATTTTTATCAAACCAAATAAATATTGTTTACTGTGTATACTTGCTGCAAAATGCGTTTTTTACTTATAATTAAATTAAATATTTACTTTATAAGTATCTTTAGATAGAATACTATTTTTTTGTAACAGCAGTAATGTAAAAAATATTACATAAGACATATGATCACATTGTAAAAATAAATTTAAAAGTATTATAATTATTGATTTATTTAATAAAAGTAGACAACAGTCATAAAATAATATGTCTAAATTTTTCTCTGTCTTATGAAGTTTTAATTTATTTCAAATAATGAATAACTACATTCTGAAAACTAGACGAAACTAATACATAATTCGTAATAGTCATTACTTACCGCGCTTCCCTTTACTTACTCCTTAGGTAGATCCTGAGTCGCGCCTGCAGGGCACATCACATCGCACAAATTTATCGCTGCATAAGATTTAAGATCTTGTTAAGCTAAAGCAGGATGACCCGAAAGAAGTACTCGTGAACAGACGTGAAAGTCGTAAATTAGTTTTTCCTAATTAAAAGGGCTTGGTCAAGACACTTTCTTAACACGTACTTATCGGGCTCGAGCAGTCCATCATCACTTCAATCACGTTCTCTATTTTTATAATCAAGGTATCGTTAAATATTGCTAGTTTAATTAAATTTTTCTTGTATTTATCTTTTAATTAAAGCCAAAGTGATGTTAAAAGTAACACAAGTTTTTGAGAAAAATTCGGTTATTCCCGCTTTATACTTTTAACTGATGTAATAGGTTAGGTAGCATGTAAAAAATGAATTTGTGATGAGATAATTTTATAGTATACCTAAGTTAGCTATTTTTTGTTTTTAAGTAAATATGAACTGAAAGCTCCAAAATTGTCTTAAACAATTAAACACGTTTAAGTCATATTAACTGAAAAAACTTATATTTATACATAGGCAAAGATTTATAGCAAAGATAAACAATATTGAATTTCATTCAATTTTTTTCATTTATCAACTTATTCTTAGAAAAGTTTCATTTAAAACAAATTTTGTTCATGAATGTTTAAAAAAAATTATTTTTTTAATTAAAAAAAAATTTCATTTTAATGTATTTTTTTCTTTGAAGTATCTACATTGTAAAGAAATTCATCTATAAGAAAAACTACTGTAAAAAATTTTTTCTAGAGTTCACAATAACTTGTAGTTTTACTTTATTTACCTTTACTATTATAACTTTGCTATTGCATGAATAAGTATACAGATTTTAATAGAAAGAAAAGTTAATAATGTTTATAGTTGAGTAAAATTTAAATAATAATGTAGGATGATCAAAATATGAACAAAGAGAATTAATACTAAACTAGGAAATATAAATTTTAAACTTGTCATCCAATACATACTCATAAATAATAATTATCTCATTTATAAAAAAAAAATTGCAGTTTGATAAAATTTTTGTTTCAGTGCCTCTATACAGCAAAAAAATTAATTTACAAAAATGAAAGATAAAAATTATGTTAGGCTGGGACAGATTTATCAGTTTTTACAAAAAAAAGTCAACTTTATGGTAGATAGAGTCTCTGAATTTGAGTGTCTGATATGCAATGATTTCGATGTCAACTACCAGTTACCAAAAGACAGTTTAGTATGTCAAAATAATCCTCAATATTCTGGCAATACGGTATTACATTTTTTTGCCGAACGTTACAAAGATTTTGGCTATTGTAACTTTTACGATAAATATTTTGATCTATTGATAGCAAATGGCGCTAATGTTACCATAAAAAATACAAATGGTTTAACTCCACTCCTGTTAGCTTTCATAGAAACTAAAAATAAATCTCGATCATTGGATGATTTTAATGGCCAAAACACAAATAATATTCGTTTGCAAAATGGTATATCTCATTTTCACGTACTTTGTACGACAAATAACGTCGATTTAGTCGAATTATTTTTAAAATCTGGCGTCGATGTCAATGAACGTGTCGACGATGATCATCCCAATTATCCTGGCTATACGCCTCTTCACTTTGCAGCACATTATTCTTGTTTAAAAATAATTGAATTACTTGTAAATTATGGTGCAGATTTAAATGTCAGTGATGCTCGAGGAATGTCTTCAATGCACTTGATTGCTAAATGTGGTAAAGACGCTTCTTATAATAAGATATCTAAGGAGAAAACAGAATTTTTAAAAAAGATACTTTTGGATAGTAATACAAGTAATCTACCCGATAATTTGGGATTTAGTCGTATTCACTACAGTTGCGTGTTGATAGATAATGAAGATTCTATTGACAAATATTATGATGAAAGTGTTGATGTAGATTGTTTCATTGAATTAAACTCACCAATATGGCCAGGATGTACTCCTTTGCACTTAGCAGCAAAATCATATCATTCTAAGACTGTTGAATTTTTATTAGAAAAAGGAGCCAATATTCTGGCTAAGGATGCGAATGGCATTACTGCACTTGATATAATTCTTGATAAATTCCATCGTATAGATAACAGAATACAAATTTTGTATAGTGAAAAGCGGCATCAATTTTCAAAATTAAAACTAACTGATGGCACAAACTTATTACAAGTAATAAAAGCTATGGCAAAACCAAAACAGATAAAGCAATTCTTAAAAAAAAATATCAAGGATATGAATACTTTTATTCCTTTAAATTCGCCTTTGTGGCCTGGCTATAATTTATTGCATTTGAATGCATTATTTAATGATGATAAATACGGATTTGTGGAGAGAGGCATAGATTTTTCAATGATTAATGCTAATGGTATGAGCCCGTTTCATCTTGCTTTTCGTGAAAGGAGTTATTTAGTAATAAGAGAAATTTATAAATACATTCCCAAGAAGCCTGTAAATCTTATCGACCATGACAATGTGTCGCATCTTCATGTACTTTGTGCAGAATCTCATCAAGAAGAGCAAAAATACGCTCTTAAAGCAGTTGAGTCTATTTTAAAAAACGGAGCCGATCCAAATATATCTACAATAAATGATTTGACTTTCAATTGTGGTTACAAAATAACCATCATAAAAAGTGGAACAACTCCTCTTCACATCGCAGTGTATGAAAAAAATGTACCTTTAGCAATTATGCTTATGTCTCACGGAGCAAAACCCAGTATAGCCGATTCAGTTGGTGTAACACCATTTCAACTAGCCTTAATTAAATTGACCGAAAAACCAAAAGAAAGATATATGTTTGAAAAACCAGATCCTCGTCCAATGAAAAAACTAGTTGAACACATGTTGGAATCTCATGGGAAAGATTTAATGGCCGGTGAAATTGGAGTTAATATATTGCGGAGAGCTCTTATATTACTTAGCAACAAGTACACAGAATTAATTAAACAGATGATCACGGAATTTGATCGGGAAAAGCGATATGAAGAATTGGGTTTGACAAGATTACAAGTTGCTTGTGTCATAGGTGACTACGACTTATTTATAAAAGAGCTGAATTCTGGAGCAGATGTTAATGCACAAATTGCTTTTGACTCGTCGCTTTGGCCAGGCGATACTGCGCTGCATATTTTGTTCAAAAAATCAAGACAATCAAAGAATGATTTTTTTGTTGAGTCTTTGCTTAAGCATGGAGCTGATATTACACTAAAAAATGCAGAAAATTTAACTCCTCTTCATTTAAATCAGGATTATTTGTTACAAAATGGTAGCATATATATTAATGATAAAATGCTTTTAATTTTTTTTAAATATAAGTTTTAATAAATTCAATGTTAAATTTGTTTACAGATTCATTTTTATTCAAGTACAATTTTACCAGTGTTAATCCGGCAAACAGCGAAGGACTGTCACATTTTCACTTGTGTTGCATGAAAAACAATACGTTAGTAATCGATGAATTTTTAAAATCGGGTGTAGACGTTAACATTGGCGTAGATTATTTTGCTAAAAAATATGCTGGCTACACTCCACTTCACTTTTTGGTCGAAAATATGCAAAATGCTAACACAGAAGTCATAAAACTGTTACTTAATTATGGAGCTGATCCTAATATCCAAAATGCAGATGGTCTAAACGCATGTCATATTGCTTTGCTACGGAGCAGTAGTTCAAGAGAAGCTATATTAAGGTATATTTATTTATATATTGTTAATTTATAATTTTGTTTACAGTTATATTTGAAGTTTTTTAAAGCAAACAAAATTTAAAAAATGATTCTGCAGCTTTATAATACAAAATTGATGAAAATGTATTTAATTTTATTATATTTTTAGATGTCCCAAAGTTGATGTATATGCTCCAGCAATATTTAGTAATACAGCTCTAGAAATACTGCTTCAAGAATATAATTCCTTAGGAGAAAAGATAGTAAAAAAAAAAGTAATGAATATGGTGCAGTTGGGATATGAACTTTGTCATAAAGACAAAAATGGTAAAATAAATTTTTTAAAGTACAAGAAAATTATTTCAACAATACGTAAATGCATATCAATAAAAGTATTGAGTGCTGATTTTAAGTTAATATACTTAAAAATACACTGCAAATAAATTTTTTTTTAAAAATATCCAATTGTTAATAAAGATTATGAACAATAACAAAAATCTTAAAAATATTTAATATATTTAATTTATTCCAGGGAAAACAGTATTACATAAATCTATAAAACCATATGTAGTTAAAATGTTACTATCTCAAGGAGCCGATATAAACATAAGAGATGATAATGGAAAGACATGCGTTCAATATGTTTCTGCAGATAACAAAAAATTAAGAAAAGTATTTGATGAGCACATACAATTATTACAAGCAGCTGGACTTTATGTAGATGATTTAAATATAGTAGGTCGCAATAATAGCATAAGTAATTCGAGTGTAGAAATAGAAAGGGCAATTTTAGATGAGAAGTTAAAAGAATTTGTTGATCCATCATTTTCCTCTGATTACTTTTTTAGTGAAAAGTTTGTCGTGGATTACAAAACAATTCCTGTATCTTTGCGTCAAAAAATTTACGATTTTTGTTATCATTATATTCTCGGTTTTGAATGTTTGAGTCCTTTAATGCTGCTGCAATTATGGAAAGCTCGGGCAAGGACTCGACTGCTCAAGCCTGCTGAATCTGTTTTACAAGCGCTTATTGGTAATATCGGGGTATTAATTCCAGATTGCTTAGAACCAATTTTGAATTATTTAAAGAACGATGACCTAATGAATTTAGTGCGCCTTGAAAATGAAAAATTAGAATTTTTATCACTTCCCTAGAGTTTCTAATTTATGAAAAATAAGATTATATCAATATTAAATTGCAAAAAATTTGTATACTTAGTATATTTGCTGCAAAATGCGTTTTCTATTTTTTATAATTACATTGAATATTTACTTTATAAGTATCTACAATTAGAACATTATTTTTGTATACCAGCAGTTATAATTAAAAAAATTATAAATTATACAAAATTTAAGATCATGCTGTAAAAATAAATTTGAAAGTATATTAATTATTGATTTACTTTGTAAAAAAAAGTTATAAATGATAAATTACAATATTTTTCTATTTTACACACTTTTATGTCATTTTAAAATTTGAAACCTTTTATCCTTTTTAACTAATTTGATTGCAATTTACTGCACTTGCATAGGTGTCATTTTGTTAATCTACATTAAGAAGTATTATGCCCTAGAATAGATCTTGATAGAAATGGCAGTTTTTTTGTAAAAATTATAAAATTTTTTCACACAACACCCATTAATCCTATTTTGATTGAGTCAATTGATCATATCTTCACAATACTTATAAATATTATGAATATCGATCTGTATTTGTTTGTTTGTTATCTGCATGCTAATTACCAGTACTAATTCATAAGGCCCTGATTTTTTAGCCTTGCTAGGTCCTAACTAAGTTAAATACGTAATGGTGGCAATGGGGCTTATCGTTTATAAACTTACCTTACCTGACATATTCTTCTCGGTCATTGTCATCCATCTTTGGAAAGAAAAAGAAAAATACGCTTGTAAGTAAATGCATTTATCTCGCTAAAGTACCAGAATAATGTCCCGAATAAGATTTTGTAAGATACCCTTGTAAATTTTCAATTAAGTTTTCTAATCAAGTATACCATCCGCAGCTACATGTTAAGAAATTGGCCAAGAAACTTTTTGAACACGTGTCGGGCTGTCCTGCTCCAAACATCATTATTCTTCCGACATTTTCTTTCTTTGTGCATCTCATGTAATCAAGGTACTGTTCAATATTACTTAATCCCTTTTGCTTCTATGTATTATTAAATATGTTATTAAAATAATCAAGAAGTAATTAAAAAGTAATTTAATGAAGCAATAATTGGATTGCATCTATTTTTTGTTTAAGTAAACAATGAATTAAAAAAAGTTTTCATTTTAAAAATGTACCTGACCTATAAAAAATACACATATATTTCTTATAGTCTTACACATGTGGAAAAAGATATATACTTAAAGAAAAAAAATACTGAATTTAGTTTATTCTTTTACTTATTTGTCAACTTATTTTTATAACAGATTCATAAAAAATTTCTTTCATTTAATTTAATACATGCAAAAAAGTTGTATCTTTACTTTAAAAAAATTTGAGTAAAGTTTATATTGTTTTCTTCACTTATTTTTTTTTTATTTAAGCTTTATTGTGCCTTCTCGCATGGAGGGCAATTCTTCACTACTTAGTGCATCTATATTGCAAAGATTTAAAAAAATAAATTAAAATATAAAATATTTCTAGATTTATTCCTACAATTTATATTCTACTTTATTGTATTTGCCTTTAATCATTGTAGTGTTAATTAAGTGAAAGGTGTAAGAAATAAAAGATTTATAGTAAAGTAACATTTAAATGAATAATTACTCAAATAAGTGCAAAAAAATATTGAAATAAATAAACATTGAATTGAGTCATATAAAATATTAATTTAAAATTATATTCAACTCATTATATATTTGCTTATGAAAATAATTTTTTAATTTGTAAATAAGTATATTGTTTTAATTTGATAATATTTTTTTCCAGTGCATGTACCTTACAAGGAAATTTATTCCGTAAAGATGAAAGACAAAAATTATCTTAGGCTTGGACAGATTTATCAGTTTTTACAAAAAGAAATCAACTTTAGTGTGAATAGGATTTCTGACTTTGAGTCACTGGTATGCAATGATTTTGATGTTAACTACCAATTGCCAAATGACAGCTTAATATGTCAAAACAACCCTGAATATTCAGGCAATACAGCACTACACTTTTTGGCTGAAAGTTACAGAAATTTCAGCTCTTTGAAGTTCTATTCTGAGTATCTTGAACTGTTGATCAAAAATGGTGCTGATGTCACCATAAGAAATAATGATGGTTTAACCCCGATCTTTCTAGCTTTTAACAACAAGAGAACTAAAAGGTTTTCCTTTGCATATCGTTCAAAATCATTATCTTTGGTTCACTTTAATGGCAAAAACACAATCAATACTCGATCAAAAAATGGCATGTCTGTCTTTCACATACTTTGTACGACGGATAATGTCGAGTTAGTCGATTCATTTATAAAGTCTGGAGTTGATATCAATGAACGTGTCAATGATGATTCGCCCAAGTATCCAGGCTACACGCCGCTACATTTTGCAGTAGAACATTCGTGTCCAAAAATGATTAAATTACTATTGAGATATGGCGCAGATTTGAATGCCGGTAATGCTCAAAGAATGTCGTCACTTCACTTAATGGCTAAAATTTATGAGAAAAGTAATTATAGAAGGTGTGGAGAAATGGATGAATTTATAAAACAGACAATTTTAAATATTGATCCGTGTAATCTTCCTGATAATTTAGGATTCAGTCGTTTACACTATGGTTGTTTGTTGATTGATAAAGAAAGTTCAATTAAGAAATATTTTAATAAAAGTGTTGATATAGATAGTCCTATTAAATTAGACTCACCGATATGGCCAGGATGCACATCTTTACATTTGGCTGCACAAGCGCATAATTTAAAGACTGTGAAATTTTTGTTAAAGAAAGGAGCAAATATTCTGGCTGAAGATGCAAATGGCACTACTGCACTACATATACTATTTGTTAAAAATGAATTACGCTTAAATGAGATGATAAACATTTTGTCTAGTGAAAAACATCATAAATTTTCAGAATTAAAACTAACAGATGGCACACGTTTATTAGATTTAATGCACGCAATGAAAGAAACAAAGAATATAAATAAATTCATAAAGAATAATCTCAAGACTGTGAATACATTTATTCCTTTCAATTCGCCTTTCTGGCAGGGTTATAATTTATTGCATTTACAGATATTATTTAATGATGAAAAATGTTCTTTTATGGATCAAGGGGTGGATTTTACTATGGTTAATGCTGAAGGTATGACTCCGTTGCATCTTGCTTTTCGTAAAAGAAGTTATGCAATATTTAGAAAAATTTATAAATTTATTCCTAAGATGCCCAGTAATATTGTTGATCAAGACAATATGTCACATCTTCATATAGTTTGTGCAGAAACTGCTGAAAGTATGCATAAAGATACTCTTGAAGTAGTAGAATGTATGTTGAAAAATGGAGCTGACCCAAACATATCTACGCTTTGTGACTTGATTTGGTTTTCTAATTATGAAGACAGTATTATAAAAAGTGGTACAAGTCCTCTTCACATTGCAATATACAAAAAAAATATACCTTTAGCAAATATGCTTTTGTCTTTTGGAGCAAATCCTTGTATTGCTGATGTAACTGGTGTAACACCATTTCAAGCAGCTTTAATTAATTTGACTGAAGAACCAAATGAACTTTTGTTAGCTTTTTTTGGAAAACCAGATAGTGGTCCATTAGAAAAACTAATAACACGAATGTTAGAATCTCATGGAAAAAATTTAATGGCTGGTGATACAGGAGTTAAGATATTACGTACAGCTCTAACAATTCTTGATAACAAGTATGATAAATTACTTAGACAACTGGTCACGGAATTTGATCGTGAGAAACGATATGAAGAATTGGGTTTGACAAGATTACAAGTTGCTTGTGTTACTGGTGACATTGATGTTTTTATAGAAGAGTTAGGGGCTGGAGCAGATGTCAATGCACAAATTGCTTTTGACTCACCACTATGGCCAGGCTATGCTGCGCTGCATATTCTATTACGAAAAGATTTCAAGTCAAGGGATCTTCGTTTTCTCAGTTTGTTGCTTGAGTATGAAGCTGATATAACATTGGAAAATTCAGACAAATTAACTCCTTTTCATCTCAACCAGTTTTTTTTAGCAGTAAAAGGTATTTTATGTATATTTGATAAAATGCTTTGGATTTTATTTACCATGCAACATTAAAATAACTTTAATATTAAATTTGTTTTTAGATCCATTTTTATTAAAGTACAATTTTACCAGTGTTAATGCAACAAATAGGGAAGGCCTATCACTCTTTCACTTGTGTTGTTTGAAAAACAATACGTTATTTGTTGAAGAATTTTTAAAATCTGGTGTAGGCATTAACATCAGTGTGGATCCTTTTGCCAAAAAATATGCGGGTTACACTCCGCTTCATTTTGCACTTAAAGATATGGATTTTAAAGACACGGAAATCTTAAAAATACTACTTAATAATGGTGCTGATCCTAGTATCGAAAATGCAGATGGTCTTAATTCATGTCACTTTGGTTGCATTCAAAGCAACATTTCAAGGAAAGCTATATTAAGGTATACTTATTTAAAAGTTATTGATTTACATTTTTTGTTTATATTAATGTTTGCAGCAAACTAAGAACAAAAGAAAATAACAAGTTTCTTATTATATTTTTAGTAGTTCCAAAATTGATATGTATGCTCCTAACGTATTTGGTGATACAGCTCTTGATATAATACTCCAAGACTATAATCCTTTAGGAGAGAAGATGGTGAAAAACAAAGTTAAAAGTATGATACGGTTGGGATATGAGCATTGTTACAAAAATAACGAAGGTAAAATTAATTTTCTAAATTTTGAATTTTGATTTTAAGTTGCATATTTTTTGTGTGACAATTTGTGACAAAAAAAATTTTTTATTTTGTGAGAAAAACTAATTTATTAGTAAAAATCTAACAAGTATTTCATATGCCTAATTTATTTCAGGTAAGACTGCATTACACAAATCTACAAATCCAGGTGCCATTAAAATGTTGCTATCTCTGGGAGCCGATATAAATATTAAAGATAACTATGGAAAAACTTGTGTTCAATACGTTTCTGCAGAGAATAAAGTTATAAGAAAAGTTTTTGACGAACACATACAACTAATGCTAACAGCTGGTGTGTACGTTGATAATTTAAATAAAATTGGTAGTAATATAAGCGTCAGAAATATGAGTAAAGAGGTAGAAAAGGTGAATTTAAGTGAGAAATTAAAAAAATTAATTGATCCGTCATTTTGCGCTGATTACTTTTTCAGTGAAAAGTTTGTTGTAGAATATAAAACAATGTCTGTATTTAAGCGCAAAGCTATTAAGAATTTTTGTATTTCTAATGATTTTTGTGATTTTAAAAGCTTGAGACCTTTGATAATGCTGCAATTTTTCAAAATTCGAGCAAGGGCTCGACTGCTTAAACCTGCAGAATCAGTTTTACAATCGCTTATCGGTATACATTATTCGGATTGCTTAGAATCAATTTTGGATTATTTAAAGAACGATGATTTAATGAATTTAGTACGTACGCGTTGAAAATGAAAAATTAGAATTTTTACCGTTGTCTGAAAACTAATTTGTAAAACGCGATAATATATCTTTATTTTAATAATAAATCGATAAATTAATTTTTATAAAGTTAAAAAAAGATTGTATACTGAGTATACTTGCTGCTAAATGCATTTTTTATTTTAATGAAATTAAATATTTATTTTGTAAGCATTTATAGGCAAAACTTTATTTTTTGTAAATCAGCTACCACACTAAAAAAAATTAAAAATTACATGAAATTTGTGGTCACGCTGTAAAAGAATTTTTACCTTTTTTTATTATTTTTCATTTTTTTTTTTTTCAAAAGTATCCTTGACAAGATAAAAAAAAAGAATAATTGTGATACAAGGTATATATATATATTTTTTTATTTGATAAGTTGCAAAAATTATAATTACATACAACAGTCACAAATACACTAATTTCATTCAGAAAATTATAAAATAACTTTATAAAGAAAAAATAATAATAAATGAATGTTTAAAAATTTGTACGGTTAATCTAGGCTGCTTTGGCACTACCCTTTTCATCATCATAATCCAATTTCCATAAACGAAACATTGTATCTGGTGTTGTGCTTAACATAATCATACCGTAAGTTTTTGTTGCGTAACGCCACATTTTTTGTATTTTCAATTGTCTTGCTGAACAAATAAGTTCGACGAGTAATCGCAAGTTGTAAAGCTGTATATTAAAATAAAAAATAGTTTTAAACATCTACTAAAAATTTGTTGAAAATTAAAAATTCTAAAATATAAAAAATAATTTAACAAAGCTGACCTGAAAAAATTGTTTATCCCAATATGGGATATCATCAATCAGCACCGCTCTTGGCTCCATAATATAATCACCTTCTTCCTCTAGATCATCTTTATGATGATCACACCACTGGATTATTTTCTCAAGAGCATTACCTCTTAAATTTATTGTTATTATGTTGTCTTCCTTGTTTACTGGATTTTCGTTGTCATTTAGCTTCCGCGCCTCCAGCTTCTCCCTTACCACCTTAGATTGACGTACAACACCAGCAGTGATTGGAATACAACGTTTGTTGAAGATGCTTCTCAATTTTATATTCATAGTTGAATTTTATTTCTTGTACGGATATATCACCAAATGTTTTTATAAGACAGTCAAGTACAGATATTTTTAGAACACAAATATATGTATATTATTAATTTTTAAAAGGGTTGGACGCTATACAACATATAAGCTTTAGATTTTAGGGTGACGCTTTCGTATTATTATGAAAGTCATATAGAGCGTCTGATATATGAAAAAGATATATTCCGATGCACCGCTGCACAAACTGTGTAGAAAGAAGTAAGAGAGATATTTTTTTTTGTTTTATCATGTGTCCAAATAAAATATTTATTATAAAACTCGCAAATAAGTTTTTTTCAACGCGTTTTTAAGGCTAATCATTTTTTAAATGTATTATTAAATTTTGATGACTTGTAATATCTGCTAGAGCAAAGAAAGACACGCGTATTTTATTTGATACCTATAAAATATTCTAACAAAATTCGAAATTTTTTTTAAAGAAAATTATAAAATTTAACGATTAAATACAAGTCAATCTTTTTTCAATGTCTCATCTATCATTATTATATTCAGTGTAAATTGCAAAAAATAGATCCTTATTCTTGTGTAAGGATTTTTATTTGATCTTAAATTAAATAACGTAAGTAATAAGTTATAAAAAAAAATATAAAATTAGAATTGATTACTAAAATGGTCATACAATTATAGTATTGATTATTTAAATTTAACAAAATAAAATGAAGATAAGGATATAAGTCATAAAAAGAGATACGCACATTCAGACAATAAATATGTTTTTATTACACATATATTCGTACAAGGGTTACATGATATTAATACATGTTCATTTAACTGTCCAGCAATTAAACACGCTGCATTTGTTTTCTCCTTTTTTTTTTCTCTGTTTATGAAGGATTATGTGTTATTAAGTATAGTTGCAGTTGTCGTACGCTTTTTTATTTTAAATTCATTTTGTAGTTCTTTGTTTTTTTTTTTTGTTGCAAAACTCAGTTACAGCAGACTTGATGCACAATCAATATAATAACAATAATAATAATAAAAAATGTAAAAGGAGGAAAAACAATCAGCGGTAAATATAGTATATTCAAAATGAGCGCTCGTATCAAATAATACATAGTTTTCATTTATATTTCAAGGCTTTCACGTGTTGATAATACATTTGTTCTCTTGTATCTATTAATCTCAAATATAGAAATGAAAAAAAATCAAGATATATTTCTTTTCATTTATAAAGAAAAACGATAAAAATGATAATTAACAAAAAAAAAAAACATTTATAAAAGCGGTAAATTTGTGGTACATTATACATAATATCTCTATTACGGACTGCTTTTTCTTCTGCAAAAACAACATATGCGACGTTGCAACATAAGCGAATTAACAACATAGCTGTATATATATATATATACGAGCCGCAAGATAACTGCACAAATTATAGTTTTCTCCTATTTATTGGCTTTTCGCACTTACACACACATACTTATCATACATACATACACTCATACATACAACCCTTACGATTTCATTCGATTTATACGCTTTTCCCTATTAATCTGCTTGTCGCTTTGCGTTTTACACTTACTAAATGTAATAACGAGTTTGTTTTTGAAGAAAGAAAAAAAAATAATAATAAAGAAATGGAGAAAACAAACAATTATAACAGATAATATAAAGGGGGTAAAGTAAAAACGTCAACACAAAGTATATGAAGAAGAGAAGAAGAAAAAAAAAAAAAGAACAACGAGTTTTAAAGGAATAGAGGATATTTTTATATATTTATAGATAAAAAGAAATAAGAGACTTATATTCTAAGGACTTGTAAACTAGAATTATTATAACCAAACCATTGGTGACCAGCACCATTGTATGACACTCTCTAGGTCAATGTCTATGACACACACATCGATATAATTATACTTATATTTGTTTGTTTTTGTTTTTTTTTATAAACTAATGCATTTTACGTCGGAGTTTCATTTTTTTGTTTTTTGTTTTCTGCTTAGGTACTCTACACTCGATTTACCTCTACGTATTTCTCTCGTTTTTGCTTACTTTGTTTATTATACTTTTTTATATTTTGCAAATAGTCTTCATGGCGTTTTTTTTTTTTTGGATTTGTATTCCAAATTTACCGAACGATCGGTTTTGTATACTTATGAGTTTGTCAACAGGCCAGACGCGATTTTATATTTTTTTTTTATATTTTACTCAAATATTGTTCTTGTGTGTTTAGCGCAAAAATTTTTTATCTAACAATTGGATCGATGGACGCACGCTAGTCAGCGAATTACGAAAAGCTCTCGGTTGATTTTCGAAATTGGATTTTTGAGAAAATGCATGGCGCAGTATTATTTTTTATTCTTTTTTTATTTATTTTTTTATTATGTCGTTACTTGATACTTAGTTTGATTTCATTTCTTTTTTCTACTTTGTTATCCGGAAAGCTTTGAGGACGCACATAAATTTTTTTTTTCGATATGAGACAATTAAGAGGTAACGACGTAAATTGCGTGGGTGATACTACTTTGACGCAAGCTGAGAGATACGCGCGAGTGATTCTATCATTTGTCTTGTAAGAGTCGGAGGAAAATATTTTTTTTTTAAATTCTTTTTTATAAATTTTTAATTTTTTTTTTTACTTTTTTTTAGTTATTAATATCAATACAAATATTTTTTATGCCTCAACCATAATTTTAATGTAAATTACTTATATAATTAAAATTATACAAATTGTAAAAAACGACTAAAATTTAACATTTTAAAAATAATAATATAATTAATTGTACTTGGATACTTGCCACATTTATAATTTAAATTTTCAGGTAACAAGTTAAAAATCACCAAACTTGATTATTTAAATTGAAAACAACGTTTCCTACGACTTACATAGTAAAATATATTTTTAATGTTTATTTTAAAAGTTAAAGCACAATAACAATAAAAAATTTAATATTTAAAAAAGGTATTTAAAGTATAGTATAAACACGATGATTTTTTTTTTTTTTTTAATCGACCGTTAATTGACATTTTCAATAGCAAAATCAATAATCGATATCAAGGCTTTTTGATTTAGATTCACGATTCCAACTTTAATAATAATAATATCAACACGCAGCAATATTTCTTAAAAAGTAGAATAATTTTTTTTTTTATTTTACATATAATCAAAAGCCAATGTGGCACCGCACGAGATTCCCTTATTCCTTGTACTTTTTTGTAAAAATTGAGTAAAAATAAAATTAAGAATATAGCTCTTATGTAAATATAAAAAAAAATAAAACAAAAAGAATCGCAATAATAATAATAATAACACATTGTGCCTTGGCACTAGTCTCTCGAGAATTTTTTTTTTCACGTACACGTAGACTTAATATGAGTATACGGAAATTGAATAATTACACTCACGGACGCGAAATTTTCTCCCAACTCTCACAAGGACAAATTTTTCGTTTTCGCTAAAGATTACAAACCGGTAATAAAGGTATTAGATGTATACAGCGTTATAATGACGCTTGCGTTTCTGACGTTCGCTCCTTATTATATTGTATATTGTATATTATATATTCTCTCGTTTCGCGAGAGTATATAAGAGCCGAAAATTTAAACTGGAAACGACTTTATACGCGTGGCCTTTGACATGTAAATTATACACACACACACACAGAGAGAGAATAAGAGTATCTACTCTGTATGTACTTATTTTTTAATTTGTCCCTGTTGAATCTTTATTTATTAATTTATTTATTTTTTTTCTTAATCATTTCCTTAAAAAACGATTATAACGACGATATTTTCGCACTTGTCTAATGACACACTGTACATCAT
>JAPYZE010001831.1:0-19450 GCA_030522805.1 Leptomastidea abnormis | reverse complement strand
GATGAGTTGTTGGAAAATGTGGTTGGCGGTTGAGGGGATTTTTTTTTTTTTTTTTTTTTTTTGCTTGTAGGTGAAATTGATGAAATATGTGGTGGATGATTATGAAATAATATTTTTGAATTATGAAATTTTTGTTTTTTTTTTTTTTTATTGTTGAAGAGTTAACGAGGGAAAGTTGCTTATTTGATTTATTAGTAATAATTTTTAAGTTAATTTGTATGGGATGAAATTATGGGAAATTGACAAAGATTTAACTAGTATTTTTTTTTTGTTTGATTGTCAGAAATGAAATTAATCAAGAAATAAAATTACGGTAATCAATCAAACATATAAAACCAGTCAAATAAATGATCAATCATTTTTTAAATTAAATTAATTTTTCAGTAATTTATTTCAAATAAAATATTAATGTTTGATTATTAAATATTGTTTGATTACCAGAAAATATTTACAAACATTCATATCTGCATAAAGTAGAATATTAATAAATATTTTACTTAATTTTATTGTGTTTTTATATGATTATTTTATTTCTTTAATCATAAACATACTGATAAATTAAGAAAACATTTTTAAATGAGCCAAATAATAAAGCATCTCAATTAAAAAAAGTTTTCTCTATTAAGGTCATTAAATTGATTTCACTTAATTGTGAAAATAACAAAAAAAAAAGAAAAATGTTATTTTGATTGGTTTAACATTTCGTCACTCAGAGTCTAGGGTCAACGAGATAATGTAAACATCAATTTATAAACATACAGCTGTGCTCCGTTTTGCTTTCAATGATCAATTCAATTTTAAAAATAAAAATCATTATATCCAACTAATAAAAAAAAAAATCATTTTACATATTTTCAATAAAAATAAAAATTACCTAAAATTCACATTAAAACTAAAACAGCAATAACAATCATTCCTTTTTTTTCTCAAACAAATCAAATCGGAGCACAATCTAAAAATCATCAGCTATACTTACAATAATAATCACGTCATGTAGCAAGCCAAAAATAAAAGAAAATCGAAAATCAATCGTATCTCAAGCAGAATGCAGATTATATCGAAATCGGAGTACTCCAACAAAATATATATCCTCCTCCTTCTCTTCCAAAAATCCGGAAAAACCTTCGATCAACTTCCAATCTTCGAATCACAATAAATACAATACACTCCGTAATAAATCCCTCTCAACTCAATCAAAGCGTCTAATAAAGTCATATAAAATCAAAGTAACTCTCACAACAAGATATAATGAAAAAATCTCGGCAAGAGAAGAAAAATCATACACACGATCTAAGTACAAGCGTCTCAATATAATATATAATATACGTCCGCGTGCTGACGCTTCTCCGACAGAACTGAAGCGTCGTCGAAAGCTACCAATGGTAAAACGGAGCGGGAAGGAGAAAGAGAGAATCGGAGTATACAGAGAGAAGGAGAGGATCACCTATATATACTATTACCACCACAGCGGCAGTGATGGCGTCTCAGTCGCAGGAGACTTAATACCTATATATACTCTCTCTCTCTCTCTCTCTCTCTCTCTCTCTCTCTCTCTCTCTCCCCCTCTTCCTCTCTTTCTCCCAGCTTTTCAGTCTATATACATAATATTCACATGGTAGCTCCCCCCACATCAGCCGCCCTTACATTACAAGCTGAAGAAGCCAAAGAGAGTAAGGGGACACTTGTATTTTAGGTGTATTTGCTTCTCAGGAGAACAGGAGTACCGAGGAGCTTTCTTTTTTCAAGATATAAGTATAAGGGCAATACTCTGGGCATCCTACATTGACTATTATATGTATGTAGTAGCTTGTGCCTATAATTTTGGTATATCTGTAAATTTATTTTGGTATATCTGTATTTGTGAATCACATCCTTGCAAGGATATATATATATATATATATATAGGTATATATTCATTCAGATATAGATGAAATTCGTGGGCGCGGTCTTATATTCATTTTGTATATTAATAATTAAGCAGGTACTGTAATTACGAGAGAGAGAGAGAGAGAGAGAGAGAGAGAGAGAGAGAGAGAGAGAGAGAGGATAGATAGTACGTGAGTTGCGGTTATGTCAAGGGATTTGCCGGTGGTGGTGGTGGTTATATACTCTGTATTGCTCGTCCTTTTGTACATTTTTGTCTTGTTACGTGTCTATATGGGATATTGCGTGCATTTGAGTTTTTGGATAGAAAAGGGGGATGAGGGAGGGGTTAATGGAAACATTGAGGGTGGGTTATGCTTCGTTTTCAGTAATTAAATAAGAGAGAGAGAGAAATGGAAAGATAGGGGGTGATCTATGTATAGAACAAAATACTGAAAGCAATGTATGTTTGGGGGTGGTTGGTGGTGGTATGTAACGTTTCCAATTTTAGTGATTAAATGAAATCTATACGTGTGTGTGTATAAGTACGGACAGAAAGGACGACAAAATATGAAAGCCAGTTTTGATATATGGTATATAAGCGTATTATATGTTATATTTATCATTACGGTATCCTTTACGTAATTGAAATGCGTAGTGTAGGTATAAATATAGGTGGACTAATGTGATTACGTACGTGTCGTTATACATATATATTTATTGATAAAGCTGATTTTGAGCTGATTCACGTAATAATTTGATAATATGTAGATGCTAAATTTAAGTGTGAAATTCATAAAATTTATTATTAAAAATTAAATTTAAAAAATAAATAAATAAATATATGTGCAAGAAGAAATTCTATATTTATTTGGAGTCAATGAAATAAAATCTGTTATAAAAAAAAAAACCTTCGAAAGTATGGGCATTTTATGTTAAAACTTGCATTACCGCTATTAAAATTGTTTTTAAATAAATAACCAGTTGGTAAAACAACAAGAGTGTACCAGCAGCAGCAAAGACAACATATAGCAATGAAGAAAGGAGGTCGAATTTAACACGGTCCATGGCACGTAACACATAGAGCTTACTGCACATGCACATTATATACAAAGAATCAAGAAAATAAGAAGAAAAAGGAGGAGGAAGGAAGGAAGCAAAGGCCTGAAAATGCATAAGTTGAATAGACCTGGTTCTTGCTTACCTCCTGCAATAAAAAAAAAAAAAAACAAAGTCCAATGATCCTGGTATCTAGAAGCTGCTGGTAGCATATACTACTGGTGGCGAGAATACGTAAAGAGAGTAGCCTATACGTGTGTAGTCACAGGTATATATAGAGAAACAGAACGACGACAACGAGCGAACGAGATAGAAAGAAAGAGCGGATGCAAGAAGGAAGCTTAAGCAAAAAGGATGATAGTTACACTATGTAGAGAGTACCTATATGTATAAAAAAGGGATGTATAGAAGAGTAAAAGAGAGATAGAAACAGTAAGCGAGGAATAACCACTTTTCTTTTTCTCTCTTTTACTCTTTGCCGTAAAACAACAGTAGTATAAGTATACCCAGCGATTTCGCATTCTAAGAGGGGAGGACTTTTATTACCGGGATCGAAGACTCGATCGAGCTCTAACACGCGCAAGCCTTAAGTTTCTCTCTTATATAGGCTTTGCTTATTCTTCTTCTTCTACTTCTTATTTTCCACTTTCCATTGTTCGTTTCTTCTTCTTCTTCTTCTTCGTTGTAAACTTTATATTCTCTTTCGACAATTTTGTATTTTCCTATGTACCTTTTTTTCTTTTACTGTATATAACGACAGATCGATGAAAATTGTGTAGCTAATTTTCTTTGCTCGTAACGGGATTTTAAATTTTTTAAGCGCGGATACAAGATTTATTTCCGAGTATTATTTAATTTAATGATCATTGACTATTACTACGAATTACATTTAAAAAAAAAAAAGGCTACGATATTTTGCCTAGAGGTTAAACAGCGGGAAATTTTGTTGTATCTATAATACTCTTGTTTAGTTATACCAAGGAATCCGGAAAGAGTATCGCTCTATAGGATTTTATTTTGTGTCCGACTGACTTTTATTGGAATTTAGATTTTTTTTAAGACAAAAAAAAGAGATGGAAAAGGGAGGGAGAGAGAAAGGAATGTTTGGTATTGCATATAATGAAAGCTATGTGTGTGTAGGTATATATGTCTTTTAAGCATCATCGATTCTTTCAGCTTTAATCTCGATCAAAAATTCTTTCGTCACGATATATAACGAGCCAATTACTTAACGCTTTTGTAAAAAAAAAAAAAAAAATAATAAGTAAAACAGAATCTTTTAATTGCAAAGTAAGAGAAAGGCGATATCAACCTACCTATACTCGATTTATATAAAACCATTACACTTTACAGCATTAATAATATCAAAAAATGTAATAAGACAAAAAAAAAAAGAAGAAGACTAAACAGATTAGTCTATACTTTAGTTATTAGCAGCAGCTAAAAAGAATATCTACTTTACGCGTAGTACGATCCCAAGTATATATTCGCACATGTTGCACAACATATATATTACACATAGTCCCAGACACACAAGCTCATATTATAACACAAGTCGATGATCATTAACTCTCAATATATACCTATATATCGGATAGTTGGAAAAATTATTTTTTTTTCAATGCCAGCTTCAATATCAAAATGCCAGCTTGGTAATTGTCTATCAAGCAGTTCAAGCGTCAATATACCTATACCTTATCATCATTCGCGATCTCATATAGCTGTATTAATTTCGCTTAGACGCGCTTGTATCTCTATATGAAACGCACATATAGAATATTATACTTTACATACACATACATATACCTATATATGCCAACCTACGCGAAAGATCGACGTTTTAAGATACATGGATGTATATTATATACGGGTATGTATAAGCGAGCTCGTTTATTATTATATTCGTATATTGTATATGTAGTATAGCCTATTGCGTTAAAGGTATGCGTTTGTATTAAAGACTTGAGTGTTTTATATAGAGAGATGATTTTATATATAGTGAACTCTCGACTTTTAGCTTCTTCTTCTCCAATTACATAATTGGTTGTCAATCTTTTTCTTTTACGTCTTTTTTTAATTTTCAAAATTCAAGTTGGGTTATAAAAGATAATTTTACTTGAATCTGGTTTCACTTAAATAGAAAAGAAAAAAAAAAGTTTGATTTTCTGTCATCTTGCATTTCTTTTTTATATTTGGCTGACGAAGGATATATTCTCTTAACATTGGTATGTAACAACAACGTAACCCGTCGTTAAAAATTGAAAAAAAAAAAATTTCAAACTCGTCGTCAAATATCTCGATGTTACTCTCATAGCATAGAAAACTTGTATGTCATGGGAGAGTGAACTAGCATTTTTTTATTTCAAAAGTACATATAAGTACTCGCGTCGTCATTCTCCCTTAGAAATAGTCGTAAGCGGAAACGTGAACCTTTATATCCAAGCTCATAAATCATAGCACCAAAAATTCAAAATCCTTGCATATACATATATAAATACGTTACATACTTCGATATTAAAATAATTCAGCCCTAAAAAACATCCTTACATTCTACACGTATATTTCTTTTATACCATCCTATATACAACAAAATCTTAACATAGCGCAAGAGTTCGACTCACACAGGCGCCTACGCGTGGATAACTCTTCGGCCATCGACGTATATAAATATAAAAAGCTTCTCTCTCCCCAAGCGCGCGAGAGAACAATGAACTTATACTTGCTGCACGTTTATGTGCATATGTATATATGCTTGCATGGACGAGCATTTAACTTCGCATTTTTAGCATTTATGCTGAAGGGATTCGATCTATTGGCGCGTCCGTGACGTAATATTCTTTGTTTAGCTTTGATTCGTTAACGATGATGTCTCTTTTTTTTTAAAAAGCTCGCGTGTGAGATGTACTAAAGAAAAAGGTGGCCTTAAAAACTTTTAATGAATACTTTTTAGTGATTGGTTTGATGCAGACGATTACAGGTGTGTAAATACAATCTGACATTTGTCATGGAAGATGAAATAAAAGTTTGGCAAATTTCTAAATTTCAAGGTTTTGAGATCTAAAATATATTACGCAAAACAAAAAATGTGGTATTATAAAATCAATGGTTCTTTTCTTTGAATAAGATTACATAATTTTGCCGAAATCGATGAGTAATAACTGATAAAACTACATTAATTTGGTGATCAAAGTAAAAACTAAAAAAAAAATTAGTATCAATAGGTTAATATTTTTTACATTCTTAATAATTTTTTTTTACTACTATTAAAATAAATTATACTTAAAAACCAATATTATTTTTTGAATGGGTTTTGAAAAAGAATTACGAGTGATATAAAGTATTACACTGCAAATTATAGAAAACATTTTTTTTAGATAAAAATAACAAAAACAAAAATAATTTTAAAATATTCTATACAAATTTACAGATTCAGGATTTTCACGTTCGTTGCACGTGCTCATAGCTATAGAGTGTTTTAATTTTTAACATGCTTATAATTTAAAGCAGTATGTATATCGGTGATGACCTAATTATTACTTACTCGTCAGTTTGTACAAGTGTTTTTTGTATGAAATTTTAATCATATTAAAAGAAAGACTTGATGTTTTTTAAAAAAATTTTAAAAATTGTAATAACAACAAATCATACACTGGTAAAATTTGATATATATTTTTTACTTCTTTATTATAAAAATTTACATCATTCTAATAGTAATTTTTCGTACGATAATCGTTACACAGATATAGAATTAAATCGAAATTTTAATTATTTCTCAAAAATTAATAATTACTTCCATAAAGTTTAACAGTCGAATTAATGCTGCTCCTCCACTTGTTGGTGAATTTAATGTTGACCGAAAGCTGACCAAGTGGTGTCTTCAGTTGAACATCTGCATTTTTACCTTTTGGATTATTACCAATAACTTTGACACAAGTGATTTTATTAAGAGTATTACTGAAGAAGGTTTTAGTGGTGGATGAAGGCGTAAAAGAGTAACTTCTATTATATGGTATCGAAACTAACTCATGCTGGCCCCAAGCTCCACAATTAAATTCTACGATATCGGTCTTATTGACAACAGCACTGTTGCATGAGCTCAATGCGACGATTATTAGACATGCGGACAGGATTTTTGATGTGATATGTTGGTTTGACATTTTTTACTGTAAAAATACAGATCGTATATTAATTTAAACTTGATTTTATAAAGATTTAATAAAAAATGAAGCAAAAATTTTTTTTAATAAAAGTTTTTTACAAATAACACAAAAATCTAAGTATTTTTAATTTTAATAAAAAAAAGAAAAACTATTGTATAAAAGCATAGCTATGATTTAATAAAATTATTAAGAAAAAAAATAGTAAAACTCAATAATAACTTACGTGCTTTGAAAATTTTTTTTGCAAGTAGTGCTTTGATTATCTCTCTTGAAAGATTATGTTTGAAACTAACTTACATTGGATAATTTCACTCTTTTAAATATATTATTTTTATGCAAATTCAATTCAAAGTTTTGTTACTGATAAGAATTTTTGGGAAAAATATAGGTATAAAAAGAAATTACCTCATTGAAGTATATGATCTGTATTTGTCAGTAGATGAGTCACTGATAAAACATATTTCCAAATGTTCCGATTATTATTGTTAATTATTCATTGCTTTTTCAATTCAACCGAATTTTGTAGAAGACAATAATAAAATTATTACTTTGAAAAAAAAAATTTTTAATTTAATCTTATTGACAATTACGTGTCGCATGAAAAAAATATGTTTGAATTTATCAGAACAGTAACAATATTGCAGAACTAGACTATAAAATTATTATCCACTACTAAATATCAAAACGTTTTTTTTAAAACCTAATACAACACCGTATTTCCTACCACCGTATTTCCTTCAACAAAAAAAAAAGAACTAAAAAATTTTGCTAATAAATACAAATATTTTTTATCAAATCACAAACATTAATTAGTTACAAATGATATTGAATAACAGTTTACGATATACCACTTTGCCTCCCAACCTACGTATTTAAAACTTCAGTTACGTGTATCTATACAGAACACATTTATATTTTCGTGCGTAATAAATAATCCAATTGATAAAAAATACTCGAATAAAACAGTTAACTTTTCATGATTTTCAATCCTCGCACATACATAGTATCATTCGAATAAACCCTCTCCTCTACTTATACAGTTATAAAATACATATATGCATATAATATATGGTAGCACACAGGATACAAAATCTCAAATGCACCAGTTTATAAATTCTTTCAAAATAAAATCACTCGAAACGCAACTTAAATCTTCGTATAACAATCCAAGATCGTTTTCTCTTAAATCGAAGATTACAGAAACACGAAGAGAGCTTATAACAGCGAAGGCCAATACTCTTACGTATACATAATACCTATAAAACGATATTCAATCTCCATCCTTCCTTTCCCCCTATCTCTGCCTCCTTTCTTCATCGATATCGATTATAAAAAATTCATACCTGCAGCTTCGATAAGAGTTAAAAGAGAGAAAGACTAGTTCGCGTGTGCTTCGATACTTCGGTATATATCGCTAACTCTTAGAATCTCAAATTTTTACTCTCAGCATTGATTAAGGGCCTTTTCCCTCCCCCCTTTTTTTTAGAATAGGTTATACGCGTGTACATGTACATAGTCCCGCATGCCGACGATCGCAATTCCGATACGCATCTACGCGATATTATGTGCTGAAAATAATGCACGCATTTACCGCACCTTTACCTCTACTCGAGATACATCGCTTTTAATTTCGCGCTTGCTTAATCTTCTATAGATATATAGGTACTCTCTTTTGACTTTAGTCGTGTATCTCATTTTGTTTCTATATATATGCGCTATGTCGTATATTCTCTTTCTCTTCCGTTTTACTTCCTGATATGTAAATCGCAATTAAGTCAGTAGAAAAGCTATGGGCTAAGATGTGTTCAGCTCTGCTTGGATTTTATTCAAATTTTGTGGGATTCGCGGGTTAAATGTATATGAGTATGTTGCGGTTTGGAATTGAATTTATTTATGAGTATTGAATATTTTTCTGGCTTTTGAATTGAGGATCGTTAATTACTTGAAAACATGGACGATTGGATTTTAATAAATTTTAAAATAGATTTTTTTTGTAAATGATTTGTTAGAGATGTACGTTTGAATTTATTATTGGTTTTTGAATTGATAAGAAGGCGTAATAATTTTGTAGTGCATAATATAAAAGAGATAATAGTTTTTTTTTTAAATTTTCTTTTTACCGACGTTGAAATAAATAAAATTCTATTCTATATTTTTTACGTGATAAATATACAATATTTGCTTTGTACTTCAAGTTTACCTCGTTTTATTAGTGAAAAATATTGAGAATGTAGCACTTCGTTGATATAATGATAAAACAACGTATTTTATATACTTCACAGTGGAAAATTATCAAAGACCTATTTATATTTATTACAAATTATTTCATCAATAGTTTTAAATGTAGTTATAATATTATTATGAAATTCAATGCATGTATATTAATTAGTCTTAAAAATAGATGAAAAAGAAAAAAATGTAATAATTAATAGTAATATTATGCAAATAATGCAATCCACCATTGAAATACAATTCATACAAAAACGATTTTAATCTCAAGCACAATATTCCTCTCATCTCTCAACCATTAACAATCACAAATATACATTCAAAATTAATCCATCGATAAACTTCGCATACACTTCATTAAATAAACCAAGATAACCCACGTTCATAGCATAAAACTGTCAAACATTAGAATAATATCAGTACAAACTATTCTATATTTCAGATCAGATCGCATTTCCCGCATATACTTTGTATATATTCCTTACACATCGATGGAATAACTATCAAAATCCAAACATCGCATAAAGATTAAGTTCGTGCAAAATGCTATATGGATACCTTATCGTTCATACACGAAAATTCGCAAAGCGAAAACAAAAGAGAAAAGTGTGAAAGACAAGGGGTTAACAAGATAATAATATAGCCTGCAGGATCCATCATCCCTAACGCGTGTGTGTACGTTTTGACAAAATATCCATGAACTTTTATGTATTTATACCATCGGCTATATAGCAACTAATTTTAGTAACACCTTTTTCCTTTATCTTTGTTACTCCAGTACTTGTATAAATATATAATGCAGTACCAGTACAGAAAGAAAACGCACGAATTACCGGTATGTATGTATGTATGTATATATGCACGTGCCGTATAACCCTGAGATCTATTCCGTACCTGCTGGGACTATATAATCTTGAGATATATAAATGTAGGCACGCTATATATATATATGGCAGGGAACATAATACGTGTCCTCTTCTCTCCTTTCCATTTCATAATTACTGTAAAAAAACAAAATATGCACGAATGGCTTTTTTTTTGCTTGTACGCTTGATTTGTCTTCTTTTTTTTTTGTAAAAATTTTGATGCTTCTTTAGTTGGTTGTAATATGTGTATGAAAATTGGGTTGAGAAAAAAAAAAGGATCAGGTAGAGGATGAACATGAGAAAGAGACTATTTTGAAGGTAAGGTGTTTTGGGTTTTTCTAAAAGAGAGACGGAAATGCGTGCGTTTACTTTTGTTGGCTGGAGGGGAAAAACAAGGTAATGAAGAATTATGAAATGAGAATGTATGTGTGTGTATGTAAGGGAGTTTGTGTTGTGTGAGTGGAAATTAATGGATAGTTTACGGGGCTGTTTAGAAAGATGAGAATGAGAATTTAAGATTTTGTTTTTGGCTTTTTTTCTTAATGTGTATTTAATAGTAATTGGTATTTACGTATTTGAGAAGCAGAGAAATTGCGTATATTTTGAAAATTTTGCGTTTCAATATTTGATAATTCACGTTTAATTAAAAAAAGAACGTCTGATGTATTTTTACATTATCGTTATAGGAGAATTGTTAACTAATGTACGTCTGGATTCTCTTAATTTGCGTGTATTTATCTTTTTTTTCTACGTCGTTCTAAAAGAAATTAAAAAAAAAAGATAAGATTCAGTTTTTCTTGCAAGTATTATTAATGCGCATTGAAAATAAAATTTTATAAAAAAAAGCAGACAAAATAAGAAGGACTACCTAAATTTATTTTTGTTATAAAGCTAAAAAAGCAAGGTTTATCAAAATTTATTTTCGTTATGAAGCCTTTTTTACACTTTTATTAAGAATACTTCGGCATGAAAGTAGTATTGCAATGATTTAGCTGACATACGTCAGGAATCGAACCCACGACCTGTGGATTTCAAAATCGACGTTTAGACGACTAAGCCATTCTATACCTCGATAAGTTTCTCTTATCACTATGATAAAATAATATTTTCCAATTACAAAATTAAAAATAAAGTAAACATAAAATTATCATAAAACATTCCACCGCTATTAATTAAAATTCTAATTTACTTCATTTCACTCTAAAAACTCATAATTTTAAAAAGCAATAAGCTCAACGCAATTAAGCACACCAACTTCTCATTAATAAATCACCCAACAAAATTTTGGAGTCAAAGGCATATTAAAATGGGGTAAAAATCCTTGTATAGTTCCCCCATTTTCAATAACGATAATTACATAACTCCACATAGTCCAAAAACCACTTATCTTAATTTGCTTGACTCCCCTCCTTTATACTGTCTCATACTACTATCAAACAAAGGAAAGAAAGACAAAAAAGGAAGAGTGTATAGGAGCCTACGGTCTAGCTATCGCAAAAACCAATACGGGCGCGGCTCGTCGTTCTAAGTCACTTCAACAAGGTACATATATTTATACATAGATACACAGGAGGGGAAAAAAGACGCGTTTTCTTGGTGGATTAAGTAGCCGGTGGCTCGATCAATTTAGCAAATGGCCATGATTTCATAAGCCTGTGTATATATATCCACATAGAACGTTAGCTTTAGCATAAAAGCAGACAAGCTATCCTAATCGATCAATCCAAAATTAGAAATCGTGGCTTTCTGAGTTTAACAGCCTCTAGGTATATTATGCTGATCAAGTCGATCGGGTTTCTTACTGTGCTTTTCAAGTGCTATTTAGTTGTGTATGTGTGACTTGGATTGATAGATAGCTTGTATTGTGAGTGTACACATGTGTGATCGTTGGAGTTGTTCGGTCATCGATCTTGAGATTTTGACGGGCTGCTGCTTTTAAAGTGCAAAAAGTTTGTTTTAATTGAGATTAAACGGGAGTATTAAAAAAAAAAGAAAGGTTGAATAATAGACTTAATATGAAATAATTTTTTTTTTTTTTTTGAGAAAGAGGCAGCTTTATTAGTTGACGCTTAATGTCCGAGAAAAAAAATTGAGATTATGAATTATTAATCATGTTCAAGATGCTAATGATGATTACGTCTGTGAGTTGAAGAGATTGTTATAAAAATAAAATAAAAGAAATTGGGATTTAATGGTCATTAAGATGTTATTTTCATTTTATAGTTTATTTTATTTTGATGTGGTCTGAAACAGTTTATGAGCTACTACGGTGTAAATGATTTGCTTTGTGGTAATTAAGGTAATTGGACTTTTCGTTTGGATTAATTTTTAAAGTTTTATATATACTTTATTGATATTTTCTTGATACGACTTTTAATTAAACTCATACGTATGTGACTTTATATTTATTTATTTTTTATTTTTATTCGGACGATTTATATTATTTGCAAAATATTTAAATTAGTCAATTAGATATTTATTCATGATTATTAATTTATGAAAAATAATTAAAAAGAAAACTGTTAAAATTAATTTTTCAAAATCAATTTCTTTCTACATCGTATAAGAAAATTGCACAATAAATATATAAATATACATATGTAATGAATAGTTTATTATGAAAGATAACTTGATAGATATAATCACGTAATAAAACATCGATATTAATGTATTCTTATGCAATATTTAGATACTATGTATTCAAAATGTTTTATTGTTTGAACAGACAAGTACTTATAAGATTTTGACAGAACTTGATTTAAAGATTTTTTTCTCTTTTTTTTTTTTATTAAAAAAGTGATAAAAATCATAACTATAAAAAAAGAGAAATTACTACATTAACGAAACAAACTTTCTAGCTAATTTCACAAATCCACAAACTAATATCTTATCATCAAAATTCGCTTAACGTTAACGATAATACAAACTATCCTTTTCATAAAAATAAAACGCATGACTCGAAAAATAATTTAAGGATAAAAATCAACTCAAACCAAACACACATCCTTTAACATGCAAGAATCACAAAATCATCGTTAATCACAAAATACATCAATACTTACTTAACTTTCAAAACATACAACTTTCCTCCAAAATCTCTTTTTCTCTCTACATACACATATCCAAAAAATTAAAGTTAAAAAGCTTTTAACGATCAAATCTCATTATAGCTCTCACACACAAATAACATACGCAGCATCAGAAAAATCGGTTTTCTCCTCTACAACAAATATTTTTATAACGACGAACCCAATATATGTATATATCCCTGACTCGTGTCTCGCCATACCAGTACACACGTCTAGACTCTCTTATATTGTAAAAGCCAAGAATGTGTGTACAGAAAGCCAAAAGTCCTCTCTTATAGTCTTTCTCACTATACACATTAAGTTAGAACAACAGATAAAGGTTTTTCAAAGTCTCATAGCTGTACCTTTATACTACATATCCTATACAGTTTTCTCGTAGACCTTAAAGTAAAGAGTGGAATGGGAAAAAAGGTACTTCTAAAGTCAAAAGGGCAATTCTACAGCCGCTATTCTTATGTACGTACATATCTATCCAAAGGCGCCACGCGTCTCTCTTGCTTTTGGAAAAGTCAGTCAGTCCAGAGTGTATAGGATAGAGTTTGTCTCTTGATGACTTTTCCGCCTCCGTACCTTATAACCACGTGCCCGCGTATACGTAAAGTATGCATATATATACCTATACCTACGTATACAGATATATATAGCGTGGGTGGACGACTGCAGCAACGACGGGGGATTACTTAACGGCGCGCCATAGGATAGCCGACGTCGCCTCCTCTCAACTTCCTGTCGGAGAAAGAGGGAGATAGAACAACCATTTCGAGTCGTTCCGGAATTTTTGTGGTATTGTTATATTGGAGGGAGGAAGATCGAAGATCGATATATGTTTTACGATGTGAAGGCCGTTATAACTGAGGACGAATATATATTTTTTTTCTTTTTTTTTTATTAATAATATGTCGATATATTTTAATTTCGTAATTTTTTTTTATTGCGATTTACGTGATGAGAATCTATTTTTGCTAAGTATATTTTACAAAAATAAGATAGAAATGTTGCAGCTTTGGCTTTCGACTTTTTTTTTGCGTGGGATTCTGTTGTTTTATGAGCGTCAACATTCATAAGATAATGAAGTTGTCGCTTTTTTTTTAAATTTTTAAAAATTTATTCGAATATAAATGAAGTTTTCGCTTTTGATTAATAAATAAGATAATGTAATATTTTGATTGATTTGGACATTTCGTCTCAATTAACTTTTGTTATTTATGTAAATGTTTATCAATGCAATTTTATATTTTATAAATTATTATTATTATTATTTACTTACAACTGTATCGACAAGCATATTAAATATTGACTGATACCTGAAACAAAAAAAACAAAAAATTAGAAATCAATAGGTACAAAAATTTACATAAAATAAATTTAAAATATAAATTTAAAAATAAAATAAAAACAAAAAAAAAGTAAGGCAATATTTTCACAAAACCATCTATTTCTGCTATTCTCCTAAATTCCCCCCTGCATTAAAAAAAAAAAAAACACGTCTTCAGCACAGCCGTCAAAGTTATCCAAAACCCATAACGTTCAGACTTTTAAGCCCACCATGAGCGTAAATAAGTATACCTATAAAAGAAAACCGGAAACGAAACTGTGCGGACGATGTGCGTTTCTATAATTATCATTCCTGTAATTTTCACTTTCAACTCGCATCTGGTTATGAATCAACGAAAGACTTGTAAGTGACAAGTTACAACGAAAGAAGAGTGAATGAAAATAAAATAAAAAAAAAGTCAAGTATAATACTTCAGAAGCCTCTTTTCTCAAGTACATAACAAGCGTATATATGGAGCTGCCGCGAGAAAAGCCAAAAAGTACTCGATCAACAAAAGCCATCCTTCTTTCAACACATATAGTTAAACCAAAAATGTGCTAGTGTTCTTATTCTCTTCAACGTACATTTTTCTTTTTGAAGAGAGAAACCTACCACACACATACACACAGAATGACCGAGTGCAATAATTGCTCTCTCGTCGATTTTACGGACGACCGAGTTATGTGTGCACTCACAACAAAAAATAAAAAAAAAGAGGTAGCTCGAGAGAAAACATACCTACAGTCGCTCTCTTTTTTCTTATGTATAAGTAAGCATAGGTATGTATCGAATGTGCACACCAGGAGTCGAGATACTCGTTCCTTTTAATTAATAAGAATGAACTTGTATAACAAGAGACCCATGTATGTATAACACAATTGTTAGTAGCCGATGCACAAAATGTATACATATGTATGATTATATTTATACCTATACATTGTAAGCTCGACAATCTGCGTATTTTTTTTTTACCGGTGAAACGTCAGAGCTAGTTTTAACGCAACGTCATTGTGTGTATCGATTGTTAATTTTTAATATTTACAGTTCGGCTATATACTTATATACGTGGACGGTTAATTTTGATGAGGGTAAGTCTGATCGAAATTAAAGATTGGATGTGTACCTGTGTGTGTGTGTGTGTGTGTGTGTGTGTGTGTGTGTGTGTGTGTGTGTGTGTGTGTATGGTGGTGGCTTTTATAATGGAAATAGCTAGAGAGATGTGTGTGTGTGTGTGTGTGTGTGTGTGTGTGTGTATAAGCTGTCGATCCTTGTGGAATTAGAAATTGTGAAAATTTAAATAACGGCAATATTTTCTGATGAGAGGCACATGACCATATTTTTCGAGAGAGACATATCTTTTGTAATAAGCTATTATCATGATAATTATTGGATATATTTTAATAGCTCGTAAAACAGCAAAATATGCCGTTAATCATTGATCAAATTATAATTAGCTTTTTGCGCTAAGAGGTATTAAAAATAGATATTTTTTTTTTTTTTAATAATTATTAAGCTAATTATAATCTGATAATGACATTGACGAAATTTTGCGTAACGGTCAATATTAAAAATAGCATAATGTTATTGTATAATATTCGTAACATATTTACGTATGTATATATAATAGGTTTATTACATGTACAATGCTTAATGATAGATTATCGAAAAAAATTCAATTATGTTACATAGCTGTGAATTAAATAAAACGATGTAAAAATACAAAAATTCATATCCAAACATATTTCTAATAATAATAATTTATCCTACAACTTCAATAAAGCAAAAAGAATAATAATAATAATAACGTACATAAAATTCAAAATAAAAAAAAAATTGAAAATTTTCAAAATAATTTTCTTCCATCAAATTAGCCAATTAATTTTCTCCATATACGTATAAACTCACTTAACCACTACAAACTCGCTACCCATCAACATATACCATATAAAAATAATCTATCAATATAAAACACCAAACAATAAAAAAAAAAATTAAAAGTCATATTCTAAGCGCTAATAAAGTCGCAAACAAAACATAATTATCATAATTCCACACGTGCTATAATTACACCCTCCCTTCTCCCTCTCCCTATTACCCCTTTTTTCAATTCTTTTATATAGCCACACATTGGATTAGCATAATCAGTCTACAAACAATGACATAGCACAGCCAACATTTTCTAATTACAAACTGTAAACACACACTTGGTTGCTTGTGTAACACACACATCAGACACATAATAAATAAATCGCCACCTCTCTCTCAAACACACCTATTATAAAGTCGTTCAACGGCCAGCATAGTCGCGCATCCCTCCCTTCCCTCTCTCTACACCGACTTTTCTGCTCTACTCGAAAGAAGAAAAGCTCCAACACGCTCCATTAAAGGCAACGGCTCCGGTACAAACCTCCCTATAAACGTCATATCGCTCTGGCTAAAAGACAATGGTAAGGGTAAAAAAAAAGAAGAAGGAGAAGAAAGAAGAAGCTAAAATGAGACCCTCCACGGTCAACTCGATTATATATATACGCGTCTAGCAAGACATATAGGTCTAAAAATTCATATAAATATATCGCGCTTGGCTGGACATACATACGTACATGTACATATAAAAACGCGACCACCCGTAATATTCTTCCTCCCCCCTGACAAATTGGCACATACATACATACATAGGCCCCCCTTGAGCGCTTCCAAGTTCTGTTCTATATCTTAAAACACAATAGAGAAAGGCGTGAGGTGAAGCAGTATAGTCAAAGGTATATATGGCACGCGTGCCACCACCACATGCCGCGTGTATGGTGTGTTTGTGTGTCTTGAGGGGGTCGTTTTTTTTTTCTTTCTTAGACGAGGATGATGACGACGATGTCGGGTAGTAAGTATTATATAGACTAAACACGGCGAGAAAACTAGTCGAAGGGAGTGTTTTGCTCGATCTCAGCCAAGCGTAAAAATTTAATAATGTCTTTCGTAGGACGTTCTCTCTCTCTCCTTATATGTATGTATATACCTACCTACCTACCTATGGATGAAGACGCTGCTGGTATTACTTCTATGGTATATATATATATATATATATATATATATATATATATATATATATATACACCCTTTTGGATATACTTATAAAAGAAGAAGGGGTCGCAAGTTGTATTATATGGAACTGCTCATCCGGAGTTGGTATTTAGTACCTAGTAGGTTCTGTATACAGTTATTTTTTTATGCGCGCACACTGGGCAGGAGCAGCAGCAGCAGCAACAGCAGCAGCAGTAGTATAGTAGTTGTATTTTATCATTACGCAAGCTTCAACCGCCACGATTCTTTCCTTTTTGTCTATAGGTACTATACTTGAGAGAAGGCGGTGACGAGGAATATAAACGGAAGACAAAAGGGGGAGAAGAAGGAGGAGGTATTATAAGAATGAAAGGAGAAAGAGAGATAAATAAAAAAAGAAAAAGTAAAAAGTGAGTGACGTTTGATGTCAGTTGTCATCATTATCATCATCATCATCATTGTAGACTGCTTGTAATATAACTTGTAGGAGGGAGAGACAACAGTAACAATATTCTTATATATTTATGTGTGTCTTTGCAGGCTGGTGGTCTTCTGTAGTATATATGTATATGTATTTCTATATATCCGACCTTTCGTGACCGACTACGCCCCGTGGGGTATTAAACACGATTGCAACGTGTACCTATATACTAAAGGGGCGGAAGAAGAAAAAGAGTTCCTTCTCTTTCTTTCATTTCATTCTTGATGCGGATGAGATGTTATATGTGAGTGTCTCGAGTCGAGGAGGATTAAGGTATACGACGACGCACTAATAATGACTATCGAGAGCATTACAATTGTGGAGAACTCACTGTGTGCGGTCGAGGATACCAGTTGTTAATTCATCTTTTTTCCTCTCTTTCTTTCTTTCTTACTTGCTTCGGAAGCCTTTTCTATCTTCCTCTCTCTATGTGTGTGCTGTATGGAATTATTTTCAAGGATTTCGGGACCAGCAAAATATTCGCACGTTTAATGCTAAAAGGGCTTTGCTGGTTATTATATGATTTATTAGGATTATTTTCTTTTCAATTTATTGTATTTTGCGGTTTTTGAATTGGGTCAGACTATGTATTGAAAAGTTTTGGGTATGTCTATATGAAGGAGGGGTGAAAAAAGAGGTATTGGTATATTTAATGTATATATGAAAGTATATACGAATATTCATTTTTTGAATATATATTCTCGTGCAGTATGACTTTTGATATTTGAGCTTTTAGAGTAATTGATTATTGACTTTTCTGTCAGGATTAATTTTTGAATGTTAAATGATAGATGGTGGATTGAATTTTTTTTATGGAATAAAAATATGTAATTTAATAAAAATAAATCAACAAAATATTAATATATCATAAATGAAGATATATTTTAAATAATATTCATTACTAAATGCCACAGTAGTGTATACACATAGCAATATTTTGTAAATCATATATCATAATAATAAGATTATTTCACTTTCACAAATATAAATACATCTTTATCGTGCAAACATTAGCACACATAGTATACAACTGTACCTGTTATTTATTAAACATCAAAAAATAAATCCACACAAACATACACTTGCACATTACATCCACACATAACTGTCAAAGTCATTGTTACGTGTAGTTAACAATCAAACTCGTTTTCTAAAAAAAAAAACTTGACAAACGAAAAACAATGAAAATTTAACGAGTAGCGATTAACAGCCAAAAAGCCACGTCCTTTCTCTATTTCTCTCTCTCCGCTGCTAAATTTATCGATCTATTGTGTAACCCATGAAAAAGTTCTGAGAGCAAGCGCAGCAGAGCTGTAATAATGAGCGATATATAT
>JAPYZE010001830.1:0-38767 GCA_030522805.1 Leptomastidea abnormis | reverse complement strand
TATATATATATATATATATATATATATATAGATAGATAGATAGAGAAAGAGAAAGACCGGCGTGACGCCCTACTCAATGCAGCTGGCTACTACAAGGGAGAGTGGATACGGCTATGTATATACATTATATGGACTCTGTATATATATGTATGTATGTATGTATGTATGTATCTATGTATGTATGTACGTGGTACTCGCGTTCCTTCGGCGCCTGCACGCGCCGCCCCTTCGACGCTTACATGCGTAGGTGTGTGGGATACTGGCGTCGCGATTGCTCCGGCGCGCGGGAAAGCCCGCGGTGTAATTTGAAAGTCCAAGTGAGTGAGGGAGACAGAGAAAGACGACTAGACGCACGTAAGCGAGAGGAGAGCGCGTGAAAGGAGGTGGGAGGCTGCGGCAGCAATCCGGTGTGTCCAGCGTATAGTCCTGTATTTACGTAAATGTACAATATGTACATATATATCGGTGACACGACCGCACCGGCAGCAGTGCTTCTCGCTCCACGTATACATACCTACTACTACTACTACTATTACTACTAGTACATGTAAGCTATGTTAGAGAGAAGTGCACTTGCAATTTATGCTCTTTTCTCCCCAAACGATTCTAGCATCAATCCCCCCCTCCCTCCTTTCCACTCACCGTCTCTCACTCTCTATTCCCCTTAACTGCTTCGCGTAACATCATCTCTCGGATATACCTATATACATCGTTTGCTGCATAATACTCCCTGTCACACGAGCTCTATATGCATATACTCCCAATCGCGGTATACACGCGTTTCTGTGTGTCTTTTTTTTCTTCTTCTTCTTCTTCTTTTTATTATTGCCAAAAAGGTATTACGTGAATGCGAGTGATACATATATAGATTATGTTTCTCCCTTGAACTACGTCCTCCCTTCATGAAGCTACAACGATTTCTTTTTTCCTGTACGTGAGAATATTGTGTGCTAAATATATATATTTAATATTATATATATCTACGTGGCATCTGTGTTTATGTGTCTGTGTGTGTGTGTATATTATATATATAGAAATACTTATATGTATATATATATATATATATATATATATATATAATTATACGCTTGTGTGAGCGTGTAGTTATTTTATCTTCTACATCATCCTACCAATTGAATTTAATTTACGATCTTGAGCGGGGCGGCAGCAATCGTCTCTTTCTCTCTCTCTTTTTCTGCAGAGCTCCACTGAAACGATCGCCAACATAATCAACAGAATAATTTTTTTTTTGCTCCTTCTTTTATTATTATTCTCTCTCTCCTCTCCTCTTATATATAATATATAAATGTAACGTTATTTTATCTTTATTTCGCGGGGGCCGGCCTTTCTTTTTTATTTTTATTCTTATTATTATTATTATTATTATTTTTTTTATTCCAAGTGAGCGCAATACTTTTCTCTGGAAACTGGAGAAGCACAGCGGCGTAATTACTTTTGTAATTGAAGTACAGCCATTTTTAATGAGCCCCCCCCCCCTCCTCTATCTCCTTCTCCTCCTCATCCTCCCCACCTTCTCCCTTATGTATCTGGCGGCTGGAATTGTGTGCGCGCACGACCAGTCATTACTTATGTATACATATATTTTATATACGCGGCAGCTTTCCACTAACTACTTAGAAAATAAAAAAGAGGAGTGTAGGAGAGGAGGGGGTGGGCAAGAGTAAGAGAGCAAGAGTAAAAGAGGGTAAGGGATGAGGAGGGAGATATAGCTAGATGAGGGAGGAAAGGAGAGAAAAGCATCCCGAGTAATATTCCGCGAATGTAATTACTAATTACAGTTTTAATCAAGGCAAGTGCGACTCCGAAGCCCGCGAGAAAAGACGATTCTGCGAAAGGCAAGCTCTTTCGGTTGGGAGCAAAATAAAAAAACAAAAATGGCAATAACAGCAGTAACAACGCCAGCCAAAACAAAATTTACAAAGAGGGGGGGGGAGAAGAACAACGCATAAACATCGTGGCGAAATTAGGAGAAGCAGACGAAGGAGAAAATGTATGGGGGGTGGGTCTCTCTACGTGTATATATATAGAGTACAACAGAAGAGATGAGAATGAGAAAATAGGATATGCTATAGAGAATAATGAATAATAAAGCACGTGTCGAGACTTACCCTTTCCTCCTCGCGAATCATCTCGGCGATGCCGGGCTTAATGTCGTCGTCGGCGATCAATTGTGGAGTGCTTTGATGATGCGGATGGTGATGGTGATGATGATGCTGCTGCTGTTGTTGTTGCTGTTGCTGCTGTTGCTGCTGCTGGTGATGCTGCTGAGCGGCAGCGACGTGAGCAGCACTGAGGTGGTTGACGGGAGAGGAGGCCACGTGGCCGGGCGGCACGTGGTGTCCGAGCATGCCGGGGTGGCCGGCCGGCGCCTGGCTGATCGGCGGAGGCGGCAGAGGCGGCGGTGGTGGTAGCGTCAGGCTGACCGGCAGCTCGTGCAGGTTGATCTGAGGCGTGACGCTGATGCTGGGCACGCTGGGCGAGCCGAGGCTCCGGGGCGTCGAGGAGGACCCGAGGCCGTGACTGTCGTGACCTGTGCTCGCCGAGTCCTGCTCGTCCCGCTCCGAGGCTGGGGTGCGCTCGGGACTGCAGTTGCTCCTTGCACTTGGGGATCGCTCGCCGGAAGCCAGTCGACGTTTTTTGCGCTGGTGGTGGTGATGGTGGTGGTGATGTGGCTGCTGCTGGTGCTGCTGATGTTGTTGTTGTTGTTGCTGCTGCTGCTGGTGCTGCTGGTGACTCGAGGCCGAGGCAAGATTGAGACTATCGCCGAGGCCAGCTCGCGCCGCTAGCTCGTGCTCGGTGCTAACGTCGGCCAGGCCTCGGATCTTGAGGCTCTCCGCGACCTTGAGGAGCGGGCCAATCTGGTCTTGGGAGACGTTGATCTCGCCCTTGTACATGAACTCGACCGCGGCCTTGAGCTCCGGCCACTTGACGTCCTTCATTATGACGATCGGGTGCTGGCAGGGGTTGTCGAAGAAGAGGGCCTGGAAGTAGGGGCTGCAGGCCGAGAGCACCATCTTGTGGGCCTTGACCGAGTGGCCGTCGCAGGCAAGGGTCACGTCGACGAAGCTCTCGCTCTGCAGCAGCTGATCGAACACGTTGGTCAGGTTGGTCTGGTAGTTGTTCCAGCGTAGGCAGAACTGCTGGGGCGAGCCGCTCTGCTGTGCCATTCTTTCCTCCTCGTCCTTCTGATCAGCTGCTGGTGGTGGTTTGGCGGCCGATCCACCAGCTGCTGCTGCGGCGGTTGCAGCTGTTGTTGGTATGGCCAGCACCTCCTCGGGCTCGTCCAGCTCGTCCAGCTCCGGGCCCTCGAGCGAGCCGAGCCGGCGCCCGTGGCCGATTCTCCCCGGGTCCTCCATTCTTCTGGCTTCCGCGAACCGCAGTAGTTGTTCCTCCTGCTCCTTGACCCGGTTGCTGTCCGCCGCCACCTTGACCCTCGCCGCAGCCGCGACAGCTGCCACTAGAGCCGCCCTCCTTCGAAACTCTTCTTCCTCCAGCGCTGCTGCTGCCGTTGCCACCGCCACCGCCACGACCTCCTCCTCCTCTCCAGCCTCCGTGTCCTCCTCGAACTCGGCCAGCCTTCGTTTGAGGTCTAGCCCTTCTTGATCATCCAGCTCTTCCTCCTCGCAGCAGTCCGATGTCGTTGCTGCCGCCGTGGCTGTCCTTGCTTCCCTCCTCTTACCGATTATTTCTTCCTCCACGATGTTGCTGGACCTTGTCTCCTTCACTTAATGACTTTTCCTCTCTTTCGTCTTTTTTCTTCTTTAGTTGATGCAGTTGGAACGCACTAAAGCTCACGAGCCATCTGCAACATCGCTCGAGGCGTCTATTTTGACAAACTTGTTCAACACCAATTTTCCCCCAACCCCCACAAATCAAAGAATCACTGCCGATCTATCATCACGAGGATTCACGGTGTTTTACGAGCTGATAGCATATAAGAATAAGGAGCACAGCCTTTCAAACAACTACGTTGAGTCAATGAGTTCGAATTCACATGCTGCCATGGCTTGTAATCCGAATTCCTCTTTACCCCCACCACTAATTTAAATGCACTTGTCCACACCACTTTTATCAATCGGACAATCACCACAACGCTACTCAAGAATACAATGTCTTCATAGATTGAAACGTTTGTCTAGCGGGCACTAAAGTCATAGAAGCCACACATACACGCGCACACACACACACAGACACAAACCAAACTAATAAACACACGACACTAGATATCGGATAAGATTTCACCAGCTGGTCTCTCTCTCTCTCTCTCTCTCTCTCTTTTTCTCTTCGGAGTGTCAAGTGAGGAGAGCAAAGGGAGTTTACGGGAGGAGGCGTAGCCGGCCGGCCGGCCGGTCGAACACGTGCTCGTTGTTGTCGCGTGCGTATATATATCGTCCTGTACTGCTACACGCGATAAAGCTTTGTGCTCTTTGGACCCGTAAGGTGCTGGAATGTATATGTTTGTGCCGAACTACTGGAATCGACCTCGTGACCCACAGCTGATTTCGTCGGAGCAGGCTCGTGTCTTCGAGCCCAAGCTCTTAGAGGAGTGGGAGGTGACGCGAGGTTGGACCCTTGGTGGGGGTGGGTGCAGGTGGAAAGAGGGCGGGGGGGAGAGAGGTGTGCGTGTGCGTTGGTTGATTGCAGACTAAAACCCGGAACGCGAAGCCCAGTGCTGCTGGGCTGTTGGCAGCTGCTGGTGCAGCAGGCTGTCTAAACGCGAACGACGGCCGACGACGGACGATGTGCACCGCGAGACGAGCGCGTCGCGACTGAGCGCCCCCACGCTGCTGCTGCTGCCCTCCGTTCCCGCCGCACCACCAGCGCCGTCGCCGTCAGCAGCAGCCACCGCACCTCTCCTCGCACCACCCCGTGCCATACAGCCAGCGCGGGTGGCAAGCTCGTGCTCTCTCTCTCTTTCTTTCTCTCTTTCCAGGCTACCCCACCCCCACCTCAGTTCGTGCGCGAAGGGAAGGATATGAAGAGAAAGAGAGATAGATAGATAGAGAGAGAGGAGAGAACGGGAGTGAGACCGAGAGGGAGAGGTAGAATACAAGCGCAAGGTGCAACAGCGGCAGCAGCAGCAGCATAGTGGTGGCCGCAGCAACACGCGGATATCTCGCCTCCTCCGTCCTTCTCTTTCTCTCTCTCTCTTTCTTTCTCTCTTGGCCATTCTATAGCAGCTATCTCTTATTCACTCCATCTACCTCCGTCTCGCTTTGTGACGTTAGCTTACTCTGGCTTCCTCGTGCTCTTGCAGCGCGCCGGCGTCGCTCGCGCTCTCTTTCTCGTCTGTACCCCGCGCCTCTGCTAGCGCGCCGCGTGGGAGCACACACACGTACACACGTACACACACATACACACACGCGTTGCACCGCACATGCCGCCCCCGGCCCCACGCCGGCTCAGGCCCCGCCTCCCCCAGAGACCGCCTCTCGACGCCTTTCTCTCCGCAGACTCGCGATCTGGCTCGCTGCTATATAGCCCCTGCTCTACTCGTCGTTCGCTCGCTCACTTGCTCGCTCGCTTTCTGGCCTCCTCTATACACCCTCCTCCTCCTCCTTCTCCTCATCTGCCTCACCCTGCGCCATACCGAGCAAAGGCGTCTTGCCGTGGAGCCACCACTAGCCTATGCTACTCCGGTTACCTGGAAAAGAGGACCGATCTGCTTTGGTACCAAACAAGAAATCGAAACTTCACGAGCTGTGATGCTTCAAAATCTGGATATTTTTAAAGCTGGATGGCACTATCTTTTACAACAAAAAAAAGCAAAACTTCACGTAGTGGAAAGATGGCGGCTACCGATTCACTTACCGAACAGTCTTTCGTTCAAATTTAAATAAACATTTGTGCAATGTTATTGCACTGCTCTTTTCTCAAAAAATTATTCATTTTTTACAACAATGGAAGAGTTTTAATGAATTTTTGATTACTTAATGATTCTTTTTTTGTATATACAAAATTTTCTTCGAACTATAAATTGATTACAAAAGCTGGATTAAATAAAATCGTTCAAATTTGTTTTTGTGCATAAATTGAAAAATATTTGACTAAAAGTTTTAAAACGTAAAAAAAACCTTTACCGTTCGCAAGTATGTCAATAATCTTTTTAATTAAACGAAAAAAATCATCAAGCTCGACTTAACTTTACTTTAGCAAATGTTTAAAGGGTTCGCTTAATACAACTTTACTTATGGCAAACGTAATGTTGTAAATCTTCTTTATAAAAATATAAAGTATAAAGGTAAAAAACTTAAATACAAAAAAAAAATTATATTTTGCAAAAATTAAACAAGTATTGTTTTGTATTTAAGTTCTTAATGAAGATGTGTTTAGAAAATGTTACATTTAAGATTCTTCCGAACCCAATAAAACCAAATTAACTTGTATAGCACGACAATCCCAGCATCGACATTCGTCAACGATACCGATTCGCGAGACCATGAAAAAGCAGAGTCGCTAGTTATTCTCGCAAGTCATATAGCCACAGTACACAACCAGGCTCGCTAAGGACGATATCAAACGACGGTATAGTACCTATACGCGAGGGAGTTTCCATATATACACGCGTCCTCGCGAATATAACGCGTGTAAAGAGCGAGTAGCTGCTGATGAAAGAATATTGCTTTCGCTTTTTATGGAGCAGGGCCACGTAAGCCGCCACCATTTCCACTGCCTCACCCGCTCTACATACATTTTTCCTCTTTCCATACTGCTTTCTTTCTTTCTTTCCTTCTCTCTTTTTTTTCATTTTTTTAAAGCTGACATTTGTCTTTTATTGCCCGTCTGCGACTCGGTCTTAAACGCGACGAAACGATCACAAAGTATTTCTGCATATATGAAGTCTTGCAAACGCGTTTCCATCTGGTGATATATTTTGCTAAAATTTAACCGATTTTACAGATTTAATAAAATATATAAAAAGTTTTTTTTATTTTTCTTTTTAAATATTTTGACAATGATTATGTAGAAAGGAAATGAAAATGCAGTTATAACCGTAATTAAAAAAAAAAATAATAATCAAGTTTCAAGCGGGACCGAACATAAAATGTGAGTAGAAGAAAAATTTTTTAGTAAACAGTCTTTGAAAATGACCTTGGCGTGGTGGAAATCAAAAGCTGATTTTATATTTTAGTATAGAGAATTTTCGAGCTTAATTCTCAAGTTTGCAGAAAAAAACGCTAATTCTGACACATTTATTTTAACTTACTAAGCTATTTAGAATTTTTACAGTGTTATCAATATCCAAGCACTAATATACGCATTTTTTATAAATATAAATGAATTTATTTTCAAGTTTTCAATTTTTAATAAAATAACGAGTTAAAGGCATCATCTGTTAAAAGAATTGATCAAATTTACAATTTTTTTTTTAATATAAAATAAAGCTATTTTGAAAGATTTAACATGGGCTGTGGCGTTATTGCGTAGGTAAGTATAGTATATAGCATTTGAGAAATCATATATTTTCATTTTGAGGTAAATTTTGCAGGCACAAATACATACACACAAGTAGGCTGTGCTCTCGGTCATATACGGGGCAATAGGATATATGGAAAAAATGAAATCCGTGACGAAATAGACCGCCGTCCGGCAAACTGTGAGTGAGGGAAAGAGGCGAAAATGTTGCAGGCGAAAAAACGATGAGATCCGCAAATGGGAGATGGAGTATAGACGAGCTGCAAGAGGGAATAAGCTGCTGCTACTACTGCAGAAGCAGATGCGGGGATGTGTGTAGTAGAAGAAAAAGGAGAGGAGGTAGGAGGAGGACGAGGTAGCGAGTATAGGGTATAGTGGCAGCGACGGTCATAACGCGCATATTTCTCATATCGTGCGTTCGCTGATACTTTTTCCGGCCGCTCCCCGACGGTAGCAGTAGCAGTAGCAGCAGCAGCAGAACGGAACGAGCAGCGAGTGCTCTCGCGACACGAGTCCCCCGGAATAGCTACCGAGCGCGAGCTAGGCCATAAATTTTACTGCGTAATATTGTTTAACTGCAAACAGTATAGAGGCAAGGAGAGAGAGAGAGAAATAAAGAGAGGACGAGAAAAAACTCGGCAGCAGTGGCGGCAACTATACCCGAAAGAAAGGGCTGCCAGCTCACCGAGGAGACCAAGAGATGTATAGGACGATATTTTACTGGCTCTGGTTGCTTCCTATGAGAGCAGGCGACGACCAACCTGGACCCCGACCCCCGATTCCAGTAGTCGCACTTGATCCGACAAAAGAGGGCAGCAGTCGAAAGTGGAGAGAAGAAGGTAAAGAAGAAGAAGAAGAGGATTCTCGATTCGCGCAACCAAGCCAGCCAGCCAGCCCCAGAACGCGCGAAGATTTTAACGTCGGTCTATACGTGGAAGCAAGACGTGCTGGCGAGTACCTGGTAAAGATCTGGGACATATCTGACACTGCGTGATTTTCTTTTTGTTTTTAAATTTGTTGATATACACCTCCCCCTTCTCCCTTTTACGCTCGATATATACTAATTGCTGAAAAAGCGTTGAAAAATTGCTTGCACAATTATAAAGCTGTTCTCGAATATGGAACAGATTAATCGTACGCATCGTTGGCAATTGCGTTTAAGCGCGCTTGTACTTTTGTTGATTTTCTTTATTATTTCAAAGATTATATTACATAGCAAGGAAATATTTTCTGTTTACTCTGCTGGATGCATTTGATGTCAAATGTTAAAAATTAAAAAAAGAGCATTTAATAATTTTGGAGCGTATTTTTATTTGGACTTGATTTTTCTGTTTTTGGTGACGTTAAATAAAGCATGCGGTATAAGGGGACAATAATTAAGAGTTCATCGAACGTAAGAGACGTGTGGTGTCTTGGAAAGTATTTCATATTTTTTATATTCTCTCTCTCTCACTCTCTCTCTCTCTCTCTCTCTCTCTCTCTCTCTCTCTCTCTCTCTCTCTCTCCTTTACACGGGGGACGTTGTTCTCTCTTTCATATTCTCACTTGAGAGAAATTTACTCTAAATACGGAAAAGGCGGGTTATAAGTGGAATCGCGCGATTCATTATAAATGCAGTAATTGTGTCAAACACAATGGTGCCTGGGACATGCGAACTTTTAATACCTACCACTAACTATTCTTATGCAATTAACCATCCGCAAAATACACGACGTTTCTTATGTTTAAATCTAATGGCTGGTACTGTGAGCTGACGTTATGAAATTTCGGAGTCTGTCACTATATAAGAGGAAAAATTTCATTTCTCAGATCTTTATACAAACGCAAATATAATAGTGAACAGGGAAAGAGAGTTTCATACTCTTAAATAGAATTTTCATTAAATATTCGGGTATTTGGATTAATCAAGTTTTCACTATACGTAAGATCTCGAGGTATATAATTGAAACGAATTTTGGAAGCATCGGCTGCCACCTATATTTAAATATTAAAGAAAGCGAATGAATTTCGGATAAAAGTGTCATATCTGTCCCCCTCCCCAAAAAAGATAATCTCAGCGCATGAAGTAATACGGAGTTATGTAGGTAGCCCCCCCAAGAACATCTGCGGTAACAGTGGTAACAGCCAGTGACCGCACAGCCAGTGTATAAGTAGTAGCGGCATATCATCAGTAGTAACAGTAACAGAGCCGCCAAGGCTTATACATATGCCGAGGCAATTTATTTTCTGGAAAAGCCAAGCAACAATATTCGGATCTCCCTCCCTCTTCCCCGCAAACTCTCGTAAAAACGAGTCGAATGGCACGCGGCTAAGCTAAGCGTTTTCAATGATTCAGCCGGTGAATATTGTCACGAGCGGCAAAGTATTAATAATCGCACGAGCTATTCTTCCCAGCCGAGGGAGGGGGGGTGTGCAATATCGCGGAGCCGCGAGTTGAGCCTCGGAGGCTGCTTCTACTGCTGCACACACGTGTATGGAATCTGAGAGAGAGAGAAGCTGCAGGGCGTAGGTGGAAGTGTGAGAGCACATATATATGGCCAAGCGAGCGAGCTGCAACGATATACATGTATACACATATACATACATGTATATATATATAAGCGAGTAGAAAGAGTCTCGGGCGCGCGCTTAGCCTCCTCCCAGGTTCATCAATATTTCCCTTTGCTCATTGTTCTTGTACAATATGCCAGCGCAAGCCTATGCTGTATGCAGGAGGAGGAGGAGGGGGAGGAAGGAGGGAAGCTCTTGGACGGCCTACGAATTCGTGTTCCACGCTGCTTCCAAGTACTCGTTGAGCAGCTAGGCTACGGAGCCGACGTCGCTCTATAAATTGATAACGAATCTACTCCCCCCCCCCACAACCCCCAACATACCATCCCTCCCCCCCTACTTGCTCCACCTGCACATACTCTGCACTTCTTCCTTACCCTCTTATATTCCTTCGTGCTATACACGCTATATATACCTTTCTCTCTTTCTTTCTCTCATTCCTCACCACTTGTAACGACTTTTTTTTTGCTTAGAGAAAAAAAAAAGAACTCAACTAAATTCTTTATTCATGAGCTTTCTTTTTCTCTTCTATACTTTGTCTTCTTTTTGCTACTCGCGAGTATGTGTTTTTGTGTATGTATATGTGTGTATATGAAGATGTTATTTATGCTGATTATAGGAGCCGTGACAACAACCAGTCGAAAATAACAAGACATGTATGTGTGTGTGTGGTTTACAAGTGTATACCTCTATATACCATGGAAGTAAGGGTCTATAAGAAAGTTAAATGTTATTTCATTTTTCTATATACATATAGCTAAAATGTTCAGATATGCGAAATACTGCTGCTACTGCTGCTGGTAGTGGTGATGGTGGTTATTGAATTGAGAGTATTAATGTTTTCTATAATAATTTATAGTCTTTCAGAAAGTTTGAAGCGACAGTCTTACTTAAAGAATCTATTATGTTCTTTATGTTTGAATATTGTTAAAGGAGCACTAAAATTAAAAATACCAAATACAATATTCATCAAAGTATCCGTCAGCTACTGTATTACGAAAGTGTTTGTTAAAAAAAAAAAGTGACTATATTTTAAATGACAATAAGAAAGAATTCATAAATTTGTTAACTTTTGAACATTTGAAAACGTTGCAATAATCTTTTTGGATGCTCAAATGTATTTCTTCATTTTTCACGAGGACTGCATATTTCTGTATATTAAGCATTTTATTTTTCAAAGCCAAGTCATCAAAAAATATATATAAGCTTTTGGCAATGCGAGAATTTGAAAACAAATACAAACAAGTTTATTCTAAGCCGATAAAAAAATAAAATTTAAAAATACTAATCAACGTCACATGAATTATTTGTACATATTATACATTCTTAATAATCCTATAAAAATTATCTTATTTTATCCTACAGTATCAAGCGACAAGTGTCCAGATTGCATATGTACTGATAATAACATGCCAAATGAGCTACTAGTCGTGAGAGTTGATATGGAAAAAATAAAGAAACATAAAAATATGGAGAGAGAGGAAAAGGCGAAGAAGAGCAAAAGATGTGAAACTAGATGGAGTCAAAGGTCGTAAACGCTGCATGCTCGTAGAGGAGAATAAAAGTGACTTGGACGAGATGCATGTATAGGTATATATATAAAAATCATGTCGACAGCTGGAGAAGCAGTATACGCAAGAGAGAGAGAGAGAGAGAGAGAGAGAGAGAGAGAGAGAGAGTGCGGTGGCAACAGTGGGCACACCACGCCTATCGGCTCCACAGCTTCTCTCCAGCTTGCAACTATAATCGTGCATTGCTGTGTAGGAAAGGTGGGTAAGAAAGGGGTGAAGGTGGGGGGGGGTGTAGGAGAGCAATAGTTATTAGGTAGTCGTGTAGTCGTAGGCCGGGCGTACATAGCTAGGTTGGACTATAGCAGGCAGGCGCGCAGCATCGACCGCAGAGGGAGAGAGAGAGAGAGAGAGCCCGGTATATAGCGAACAATGATATCGGCTATTTGATTTGCAACCGACGACAATGCAGCTGCAGCAGCAGCAACGGTAGTAGTATAGTAGTAGCGGTGGCTAGACTCGCCCGGCCAAGCCAGTTTGCCATTCGCCTTCGAGAGAGCAAGAGAGAATGAGAGAGGCAAGTGGGAGAAAACGGGGAATGAGGAGAGAGTGAAAGAGAGAGAGAGAGAGGTGGAGAGAAGTAGCGAATGAGGTTGTCAATAGCAGCCAATACTTCTCCCTGCTGCCACACATAAAGGAGACAGAGTGCAAGAGAGCGAGAGAGGGTGAGTGGAGCTGCAAGAGGGTGTGAGAAGAGAAAGAGAGAGAGAGAAAGTTAGCGTTCGCGGAGACAAGCTTTTCAGCCCTCGCTCACTGTGACTGCTACAGAGCAGTACGCTGGCCTTTTGATCTCGACAAAAGCAACGGTGTGTAAGTCCTACCGCGATTTCATACTTTCTCTTTCACACTCTTTCTTCCTTTCTCTATCTTTCTCTACCTTCTTCTGACCCTTTTTTCCGCGAAAATCAAGGCCCTTCGCGTCAATCAATTCTCAACGTGTAGGCAGGCTTGCATCTGAGCGTAACATAAGGTAAGGTGCGTCGAAGCGTAAGGCCGACTTTCAGGTGCTATATGTATAACGCGAGTAACACGTGTTTTCGCGACTCGTGCCTGCGATTCTTTTTCTCTCCCCCCCCCCCTCCACATCCTTTTTCTCTCACCCTTGCGGTGCGACCGCAAGAACAAGCTGCAGTCGACCTATTATGTAGTTAGCCATTTATGCTTCAAGTGTTTTCTCCAGACCCTTACCCATATGCTACTTGCAATATTTACTTGCCATAAACGACTTTCTTTTTTTTTCCTTCTCTTAATAAGTAGACAATGAGAAGTAACATATGAATAAATTTATTTTAAATGACGAGGAAAATCTGTAAAAGTCAAAAGTAAAATATAAGAATAAAGAATTTAAAAACTGAATAAAACAATTTCAAAGAGTTGATATAAATTGAATACTTTTTTTACGCAATAAGCAAATGTTCATAACAAAATAAAAAATAATTATTGTATTTCAAGTATATGAAATTTGATAAAGTGTTAACTGTATTTTTGCTGTTACGTTGCATTTACAAATGGATAATAAATATTTTTCTGTGCAAACGTTATTTTCTGCTAATGTTGTCGTTACCTTTTTTTGGTTTATTAAATTGATTATTGTTGTAAAACAATGATCGTGACCTATCATTAATTTTGGACGCATTGCTGTAATTTTATAATATTTATAAAACATTTTCATGTACTTAATAACGGCATTAAAATTACTACTGTTATTGATATTTTAATTCGCTTGATTAATTAGTATAATGCTTATTTATCAAAATCGAATTTAATGCAGGAAAGTAGTTGAGTAAAAGCAGCCAAACAGCAAGTTTGAAAATTGATCAATGTGATTAATAAAAAAAAGGCACAAAAAAAGCTCAATTCGAAAGCAAAGCAAGGAAAGAGAGAGAGAAGTTGAATCTTGAACAAGTTGGCACGTGCCCGCAGCACAGCGTCAATAATCCATGAAATGAAATGCAGAAAGCAAGGACGAGAGTACGGTCTTTAGCATTCACTCTCGTCCGCAGGTGTGTAGCGCGTCTCGGCGATCTTCCGTTTTCAAGATCGAAATAAGACTACGTGGCCCGCTCTGATATACTCGAGAGCTGAATTATCGAGCTGCTGCTGCTGCTGCTGATAATCGAGGTATCGTGGCGAGCAGGGCGAGAAGAAGACGTTGGGATAAGAGGGAGAGGTGGAAGGGAGGATCTGAATGCTAATCGTAAGAATGGCAGGCCGCCGCGCGTCGACTTAATTATTCAGAGTCTGCTTGGAGGCGCCACTCAAGCATCCGAGCTACTGGCAGCATTTCAAGCGGCAAGAGGCTTGAAATTCGTTTCATCGAGCCGCAGCAGCAGCTCTCTCTTGAGGAAGCCCCTCTTTTCTCTTTGGTGTACACCTCTTAAACTTCACACCCGGACGACTTCTTCTTTTTGGTGGTCGGCAAACAGCAATTGCGCATCGAAGCGATTCTGTTTTTTGAAATCAAGACTTTCGAGACACCCTCTCGTTCCTCTGGTCTCAAAATTGTAATTCGCGAGGGAGATACATTTTGGACTTTCGATTTTCCTCGTGAAATTCGCAATGTTTCGCATTCGACATTTACAATCTCGGAGTATTTCAAGTTTGCAAATATATTCAATCCTAAGGCGAATTCGAAACTTACTGATAAATAATGACAAATTTGTCTTTTATGTTGAATTTCGCTGAAGAAGGTTTCCCTCTGTCTATCATGAAAAGAAGTACAAAAAGCAGGTGAAAGTCACGAGCAAAAAAAAAAAAGCGAATAAAAAAGAAAAAAGGAGAGTATAACCGTGAAAATGAGACAAGCTCGTTCAGGAGGCATTAAAAGCGTTTCAAGGGTCAATAAGGGCTTGCTCGAGGGCAGCAAGGAAAAGCAGCAGGAGGCATCGGTGGCTCAGAGGTGCGGGAAGAGCTGCAGAAAAGGAAGAGGAAGAGGAGGAAGTATAGTAGTTGCGACGACGATGTGTGTGCAGGCGTGTAAGGGCTCATGTCATCGACCTGATCCGCAGCAGTTACGTCCATGCGGCGCGTGTACGCGTAAGAGAGAGAGAGAGAGAGAGAGAGAGAGAGAGAGAGAGAGAGAGAGAGACAGGGCGTGAGCTTAGGGAAAGGAGAGGGTGGAGAGGAGTAAGAGGAATAGGCGTGTGGGTATCGACGCGCTCCACGAGATTTCGAGTAGCTGCGAGGCCCGGCGCGGCTTGATATAAACTGTGATTGATATTTAGGCGCATCAAGCGCCACTTAAGAGGATTAAGTCCGGAGGCCACCACCGCTGCTGCTGCTGCCGGTGGCTGTTGGATGCGAGAGCGAGATCGCCCGAGCAGTAGTACAAGTCCACAGGCGAGAGCGAGAAGAGCGAGGAAGTAGAGAGTAGCTGCAACAGCGAGGGAAAGGAGGTAGTCGATGGGAGAAGGGGGGGGGGGAGAGGAAGAGCCGTACCTAGTCGGCAACAACAGCGTCCGAACTCAACGAGCGCGCGACTTGCCTCGTCCTCCTCCCCTCTTCTAACCATTCTCAACTACTCCACCACCCTCACCCCCCTCCTCTTACTCGTGGCACTGATTACAGTTAGTTCAGTCTGCCGGCCCAAATCCCTGTAGCTCCGACGCGCTTACCTGTTACCAAGCGAACGATAGCCCAGAATCTCTTGCTTACTCTGAGCCCCCTCGCACCCCCACCCTCTGCATCTGTCTCACATATAGCCCCTCTTTCTCTTTCGTCATATATCGAGCATATCCTCAGTCCAATTCTTTTTTCGTTCTCCTCCACCTCATCCACCTTGTTCTTTTTCTCGATTCCCTCTTTCTCTTACCCGACCTACTCCTTCAGCTGAGTGGTTCCTCTTTCTTCGCATCAGCTGGCAAAAGCCGTGGGGCTTATTGGTGGTTTTCGGTCTCCGAGCACACATACAAACACATACACAAATACTTCTGCTACTGCTACTACTACATCTATCTCTATACTTTTCTCTCTTTTGCTTTCAAGCGTCATTTCGGGAATTATCTTCTTTTCCTGCTCGCTCGTTCAAATGATGATTGTCCGATTGACTCGCCCTCACAATTAACTTATTTGTAGCTTGTTATACGCATTTGCTAGGCTGAACACCAAACTCACTCACCCCCCCTCCCCTCCACCCTTTCCTCCACCTCTCTTTTTCTCTCTTATGGCTCACGTATACATACACATTTTTCGAGTGCACTCGGTCAATTTCACGCGCGAGTCAAGTGGCGTGGAACTCGTGCTAGGCCTAATTTACTCAACTATACAGCCCCTGCGCTTTTAAAAGGAATTGCATTTAGTTTTGAAATCGTGTGTGTGTGTGTGTGGGTTATACTATGCAACTTTACTAATTCTTCCCTAATTTTACTTCGTTTAAGTTGTTTGCTACTGATTTGTTTTTTTTTTTTTGTTATTCGCTTGTGCTGATAATAACAATAATTTATTGTATAAATATTTGTTTCTTTTTGTATTTAAAGAAAATGTGAATCTCAAATTTGAAAACATTAAAATTATATGTTTGACGTGAGCATAAAGAAGAAGAAACTAATATTTACGAAACTGTAAATTTAAATTAGTTTATAGAGGGTTTTAGTTTACCTGTAATTTTGTTAAAATCTTATGTCTGTGTCGATATTGTATTTGCATAAATTGTAATAGAGAAGACATTGGTCCAATCCGACGATGAAATCCTTTCTAAAAAATACTGAAATATACCTGCAACATAAATTAAAAAATTTTATAAGTAAATTTTTTATTTCATTTATCAATATAAAAATAAGTTTCATTATTACGTAATAATAACCAATTATAATAAAATAATTTAATGTTTAAAATAATTCATGGTAGTCTTTATCATCGATATCAAGTTATAATTTTGACATTTTAATTACTTATTTTCAAAAAAAATTTTTTTTTTGAGTTTTAAAATATCCAATATCATCCAACTAGATATTGCCACTTCTGTAAAGTGTGAGCTTAAAAAAAATGTCAAGTTAAAATTGTGTTTTATTGATTTATATTCAGATTAAGTGCTTTAATTTAAGCCAAGATAAAAAATATATTATTGTTTTTCAAAGAAATGAAATATTCGTTGGCAAATCAATTTATTACTCGTTAGCAGTAGCATGCCATTGATGAAAAATGTAAAAAAGCCTTGGCAGTAAGGCACTTGCCGAAAGCTTGATGAAAATAATGCAATTTCTTCGTTAAAAATAAAAAAAAAAAAAAAAAAAGGAAAAAGAGAGGGAAAAAAATACGGTTCGACTGTTCGATTGCAAGAGCTTGCAAGGATTGACAATGCGAATCAGTTATCAGCATCATATTCGTCTGCTTCTGGACTTTATGAGTTCTGCACGTTATTTCATTTAACAATCGATTCAAACTTGCTTTTTATTGAGGCAATACGTGACGATAGAAAGGGATTATTGAAAATTACTCGTGTAAATTAAAAAAAAGAAGGCGAATAAAGAAAAATAAAAGGAAGAGAAAAAAGAAAAAACACGGAAGAAGAAGAAGTGCGGGGTTAAAAGATAGGGGATAGTCGATGAGGGAAGTATAGGAGGATGAGGAGGAGGGAGAAGCGCCGAGAGAGCGATGACTGCAAAAGAGAATGCTCGCAGAGAGAAAACGGTTACAAGCAGAATAAACCTCTCAATAATGAGTACGGCGAGAGGATTCCCTTGGCTCTCGGAAACCCCAAGCTCGGAGATGATAAAACAGAAACAAGCCGAAGCGCGGGGTGGTAGTAGTAGTAGGTATAGAGAGAGATATATATAGAGCGACGTCGACGGCAGCAGCGGTACGCCGCTAGAGCGTAGAGAAGTAATAGCGGGGCCAATAAAATGTAATGAAATAACATCCAATCCAGAGAGAAAGAGAGAAAGATATTGTGAAAATATTATTACTAACTTATTACTCGCGCAAGCTACTACTGGCTTCAGAGATTGGGGTGGGCTAGGTAGGAAAGAGAGAGAGAGAGAAGAGACGGGTATTCTTTCTCTCTTTTTGCCCTCCTCCTCCTCCTACTTCCTCGCTCCTGTACTTTTCTCTTCATAGCATACCTGCTGCTATACCATACCTCCTTCGTCCTCCCCCTTAACAGTAGTTTCTACTCGTAACATCGGATTGCTTTCTACTTTTGCCCCTGTTCCTTCTCTTCTATCTTTAACCCGAAATATTCTATTTCAACGCTCGACTTTCAATCTCGCTGATCATATCGTTCAATAAGCGGCGAAGAACGGAGTAGCCGCGGCAGTTGGGTTTTCACAGGCCGACGCAGCTTCGAAAGGGAGCTTGTACAACTTTTATATATAAACACACACACCCCTTCAACCCTGCCTGCCATTCGCTGCTTTTTCTTTTTTTGTACCCTAGGCTCTTTTCTATATAGGCGAGAAAGCGCCTCTCTGACTATGCTAGCTACTCTCCCCTCAATGCGTAAGAGGTGAAAACTCTATATATACCAGCCGGTGCTTTAATTACAGAATTAACTTCATTAGCTCAACGACACTTACTATTTTGTTATTGTTATTATTGCTTTTATTACTTTTTATGTGTGAAACTCTTGTGCTAAAGAATAAAAAAATATATTCGTGCACTACTTTTATATTTTCTAACATTTATTATTTCAGTTATTATTTTAACCATGTACAAGTCATGCTTTTTATTTTCTTGAAAATCTGAATAAATCATTAAAATTTTGTATTGTTGGAAAAAAACGACGAGTAGTGGCTTTTAAAATACTCCAGCCAATGGACAATGATACAGATCATAGCATCGCTCAAAATTTCATTTCAGGCGGCTTCTTGGCGCCAAAGTCTTTCGGACCAATGCCGCATCGCAGAGACGAGGGCCATTTTTCATACGCGTCCCCGCGGGGAGTAGACAAACGAGGTATATCTTTTTTTGTATGACGTAACACCGACAGTAGTGCCCGGCAGTTTGCACGCTCGATTTTAATGTCACACTGTCCCCTCTTTCACATGTTTTTACGTGGCTGTTTGCATGAATAAAATACGCCACTTACCCGTTCGCGTAACTATATTCGCGCGCTTATTTTCGTCATTTCCATTTGGCTTACAGCTTGACTTACGTAATGTTACAATCAGTGTAATAATAATAGTAATAAAAAAATAATAACAACATTGATATAAAAATAAACAAAAAAAATTTATTTTTAGAAATGAATACTTCTTTTAAGGGAGTAATTTTAAGAAACAAAATTCAATTTCGCATTAAATATTACCAAGTCTATTTGTATCTTTTTTTTGGCGTTACAAAAAGCTATTTACGTAAGATTCTCAGCTAATAAAAAAAAATTCATTTTTTTTTCAACAAATAATTTAAAAAAATTTTTATTAAAATTTTATGGTTGTACTATAGAAAGTTCAGTGTTAACGCATTTACATAAGAATCTTATTGGATTCAGTAATATACGTATTTGTAAATTATATAACAGCGAATTGTAATATTGATTAATAATCTTAATAGATTAATCATGATGATAATAATAATAACAGTAAGCACACATACATATACAGCAACCCACATCACCCCCACGTAACAGTACAGCATTAACAACGAATTAGTGTTTGATATAATATACATGTAAGAAGAAAAGTCATCGTAAATATTGTTAAACATTACTCCAAATTCATGATTATTAAAGGGACAAAAGCAATATTTATGGAGGTCAAATAAATTCATTATTTAAAAATACAACATCATGCGCATAGTTGTTTATATCCAAGTTTCATTATTTATTCGGCTCGAAATCTATATAGCGAGATCCGAGTGCGCGTGTAGAGCTCTCTCTCTCTCTCTCTCTCTCTCTCTCTCTCTCTCTCTCTCTCTCTCTCTCTCTCTCTCTCTCTCTCTCTCTCTCAGTTTAAAGTTTTAATTTATTAAAAAAGTTTTTATTTATGAATTGGATTATAAGTGAAAAGTCGTTAAAAGAAAACGAAGGAATAGAACGGTAAGAGATCGTTATTCTGTACGTAACAATGCTTATACTTTTGTTTTTACGACTTCTTTCTTTGCAATTTAGTAGAAAAATAAAGTTCTCTCTCTCTCTCCCCTTCCCCCTCTTTTTTTCAATAGAAAACTTTAAACGCATATTTATGTATCATTTCATTGCTTATAAAATCTCAAGCTCAATACAAAAAAAAAAATTGTAAAAATAAAAAAAAAAAAAAAACAGAAAAAGAAAAAAAACACTCCAGCTAATGCTCGCCTTTTTTTTCTTTGGCCACTCTCTCTCTCTCTCTCTTTCCCTCTCTTTTCTCCGGAGAGCAACAAAAGCAGCGAGAACGCGCGCACTCGCGAGGAACATATTTTTTCTGCGGGAATATTTTTAATAGTACAAAGAAAGCAGTAGCAGTAGCAGTCTTGCTTCTGTGTGTGTGTGTGTGTGTGTGTGTGTGTGTGTGTGTGTGTGTGTGTGTGTGTGTGTTTGTATATATGTGTGTCTATATACATGTATGCTGACTCGTTGCAAAAAGGAGAGAAATTCCCATTAAAGGAGTAATTCGAAAAAAAGCCAACGAGTCGAGTTTTACCTGCCGACTGAGCGGCGCGCGCGCGCGAGAGAGAGTGAGCTGCACCGGAGGAGAGAGAAGGGAGTTGGAAGGAGCAGAGGAAGAGCGCGAGCAGTTCAACGTAGGGCTCGGTTGGGTATAGGGGGTAGGAGGAGTACGCAGGGGAAAGGGAGAGGGCAAGGCTTGCATTACGAGCGGAGAGCGCGTGCATGCAATAGGGGCTGGCCCCCGTGGAGGGGGGAGGGGAGGGGGGGCTCCAAGCCCGATCGCGCAGAAATGCGCGTATATACATATACATGTGTACGGGAGCGAGGGCGCGCACGACAAAACACTTACTATACGTGCGTGTAACTCGAGTCCGCGAGTTAGCTGAGGTAGGGTGAAAGGGGGTAGAGAGTGAACGAGGGAGGTATAGAGGGAACGGGGGGGGGGGAGCCCAGAGATCAATACGTCTAATAGGGGCTATCTATAGCGAGCCTGCCGCGCGCGCGCAACCCGTGCTCATTTACTTAATTGTGCTCTGTACAGCGGCCAGCGCGAACATGTATAGAGAGAGATGGAGAAAGAGAGAAAGAGAGAGACACCAGTCCAACGTCGTAGCCTTACCACCTCTCTCTTCTCCCTCTTTAGCTTTCCCCTCCTCTTCCCATCCGTCCTTCCTTCCGTCCTTCTGTCCTGCCCCCCCCCGCCCCTCCCCCTCCGGTCCGCCGGCCGGTCCCCCGGGCTTGTTTGCGCCGCATTTTCCTCACCCCTTACGTTTCACCTCAGGCCTTTTTTTTTTTTTTTTTTTTTTTTTTTTCAACAAGAAATCTCCGAGCGCGTCTGCTACGATCAAATCATCTCTTCCTATTTTTATTGCTCGAGTAAAAAGTGGAAGAAGAGAAGAGAAGAGGGTAACAACGAGGCGCTACAGCAGCTTCTTGGTCCCGGCGTGGCTTTCCTGTAGACAAACTCTATTATTAAAACTTCAATTCTTACGGAATCGGAGGGTCGGGGGAAAAGGAAAGCCTTTGAGATAGCCGAAGGAAATGTACGATGTGGATCGATACGCTGAAATACATTTCTCACATAAAACAGTCATTTTCATTTATAAAGCAAACTTGAGGCAGCAGTAGCAGCAGCAGCAGCCTTATTCACTCGACATACCTATACACACGCTTGGTCTTTACGTAGACTTGGATGACCTGTTTTGTTTTACAACTTTTTATATGTCCTTTTCATTTTTTTTTGACGTATGTAAGTTTATTAAATTTAAAAAAAAAAAAAATGAAATTTTAAATCTGTGTAAAGACTATTTCTCAAAGATTACTTATCTCTAAGATCGTGTTTACGATACAATGTTATTCAATAACATCATAGTAGCTAGAGTAGCTCAGTCGGCTAAATGTTGGTTTTCGAATTTACAGGTTGTGGGTTCGATTCTCGACGCGTCACTGAATCATTGCTCGAGCTTAAGTCGAAGTATATTCTTAATAGAGTATCAAAAAGGCAATTACATAATGAGAAAATAAAAATTAAAACTGACCTGAATAAGTTGTTTGTTTAAACAGTTGATATATTAATTTTATCTAAATTTTTTTAGTAAATGAAAAATTAATTAAATTTTTTTTATGTAAAAAACTTTTGATAAAAAAAAATATTGATGATTTGATTTAAATGATTAAATTAAAATAAAATGCTTACAATGAAAATTTTTTATTCGTTAGCGAAAAAGAAAGAAACGTCATTGAAAGTGATGGATCAATATAGAAACGTAGAACAAAGTAGAAAAAAGGTCATCAACCAGAAGCAGCAGAAAGGGAATTAAAAGTATAGATAAGGAAGTAGTTAGGCAGTAGTACGCAAGAAATAAAAGGGCAGAAATAAGCACAAGTCGAAGAATCAGTGGCAGATTGGTGGAGTATGTAGTGTGGCTGGTCGCTTGGCCACACGTGCAATCAGAGCAACGAGAAGTTGTCAGGGACGTGGAGTAGCAACAGCAGTAGCAACAACAAAATGTCGACCGCAATTATGTTGCTATTAACTCTCGGAGCTTGGAACGTAGCTCGTGTGAAAGAGGAGGAGGAGGAGGGTGGCAGATATAGATATACCAGCAGTACGCGACTGGGGTGGCAAAGGGAGGAAGAGTTGGCGATGGTGTTGGTGGTGGTGCGAGCACGAGGCCAGGAGAGCCCGAGAGCGCACAGGTGGTTGGGGATTTTTGTATTTAGCGGTCGGCGCACTGACGCGCACGCCCGACGTTTACACGTTTACACGCGACGCGCGGCTGCATTATGCATGTTTGCGGTGACGGAAGAGAATTTAAACTAACTCTTCTACTCCCCCCCCCCCTCATCCCCCGCCTTCTCTCAATTCACACATGACCCCCCCCAGTTGAATTTCTCTAACCTTTTTCTCCCTTTGGACACCTCCATAGAACTTTGTCAGCCGCAGCCAGCGCAGTCAAGGCTGCTTTTTCATTCGACTCTTTTCTTTTCTTTGCCTAACGCAAAACCTCTCGAACCTTGCTCCTTCCGCTGGCAAGTGGTTGCTCTTTGTATCTCTTATCGCCTCTCTAATTTTCCGAAAGCTTTGGCTTTGGTAATGCCACATATCGTTGCTCTATCTCACTAATACACAAGTACATTTGTTTCATCTCTCTTGCTAAGATTTTTTAGCCTAAGCACAGATCACCTCGTAAAAGCTCGAATATTGTTTTTTTTTTTATTGCTGGATACAGTCCAATACATTTCTGAATGTAAAAAAAAATATTCTTTAATGATTGGTTTATTTATGATGTACAAACTGCTTTATTTAAATAAAAATCAACATTTTATAGTGATGAGCATTTTTTATTTTTATCTCAGTCAATTCATTTAAATGTAAATTATTTGTATTCATAAATATTTGGTGAAAAGTGATAAATAAAATGAACAGTAAAAGATTTATAACCTGGCAGTTTTAAACCTCTAAAAAATTATTGTAAAATGATAGCAGCAGCAGCGACCGAACGAATGTTTTACAGCAATATTTTTCATTGTTGTGTAATTTTAAAAGAGGACAAAAAAAATGTGAGCGGGAGGGAGTGAGTAGGTATCTAAAAAAGCGCTGAAATGTAAATGAGAGAGAATGAGAGAAAATATAATTTTTGTGCTGGGAGTATAGCGCGTGTAATGAGTGTGTGTGTGTGTGTGCGTGATGTGTGTCTTTGTTGCTCAATTGGCCATTGAGTAAAAATCCTGTATGCGCGTAATTACGCGGTCAGGATAAACACAATATTTCTCATTACTGGAAAATAAATACAATGAAGAGCGGCAGCGGCGGCGGCGGCGTGGCAATAATAAATCAATAAAAAGCAGATAAAAAATCATTAATATTTCACACTGTTATTTTATGGAAGAGGAGCTGGAGGTGGAGGTGGAGGAGAGAAGGGAAAACAGGATTGGTTTGTTGGCATTTCACAGAACAGCAGCAGCAAGAGCAGTAGCAGGCAGGGGATGAGGATGGGATGGGGTGGAGGATATGAGCGCGTCGAATCAAAATGTACAATGCAGCCAAATCATTTCGAATATTTCATAATGGGTGCGAAATATCATTAGCTCGGATAGCGAGCCGAGAGCAGCAGCAGCGCATCGGTGACATTGTACATGCATACCAACATACGTACATACATCCACACACACACGCACACTCACACACACATTTTCATGAATTTCTCTGCGTCCAGATGCGTATGCTGCTATATGTACGTACATATGCAGGAACTCGGCATAAAAGGGCTGCGTGAGGAAGAGATGGAGAGTGAGGGAGAGCAAGTGGTGTAAAGAGGGGAAGCGGCGACAAGGGAGAAAACAGAAGCGAGGAGTTGGAGAATCGAATGAACGGAGAATGCTAGTCTGGGTAGAGAGGTAGGAGGAGGAGGTGGAGGAGAGTAAAACGGAAGGATTGAAATGTAAGAGGAGAGAAAAACAAAAGGTGAACCACTTGACGAAGAGAGCTAGCCCGTGAGAGGATAGAGAAAAAGAGAGAAGAGTGAAAAACGTTTGAGGTGCAGTTCAAAGTAGGGACGAGAGAGTGAGATGAAGAAGAGCAGGAGTAGGAGGAGGAGGAGGAGGAGAGAGAGATACAGAGGAATATGCGGCGAGGATAATCGAATTATGGAAAAAGAGAGATGGAGAGAGAGAGGGAATATATAGATAGAGGATGAAGAGGAGGCAGAATAGGTTGAGAGGGTAAAAGGAAGGGAGGAAGAGAGAGAGAAGGCGAGCTTCACGAATGCGCGTCACGAGGCATATTAGAGGCACGCATGCACGTGCGCCTGCTCTCTCTCTCTCTCTCTCTCTCTATCTATCTCCCTTGTTGCTGGCCCTCTCGTCGCATCCCGATACTATGGGGGGAGGGAGGAGGCTAAATTACGTTTCCCATAACGCGTTTAGCCGCGAATCACATTGCGAGCGATCCGTATAACTCGAATAAAATGTACCAATAATTTGAGTGAGAGCGCACCTACCTATCCTCCCTGCCTGCCTATATACTATATACCCAGTTTGGTATTTCGCGTATATATATAAACCATGATATGCTGTATTGTTAGAATCTCATCCCCTGGCTAGTTTCGACTTCCAGATTCCGATTATTTCATCGTGAAAATTTATAAGATATGGATAGGTTGCTCGTTTTATCATTTTATTACTCGATGCTGTAAACTCAAAATTGTTTCATTTACATTTTGAAAGATATTAAACTTATTCTGTTTTTATTCTTAAGGAAGATTATCAATTTACTTTTTAATCGATTTACAGATAAAAATAATTCTAGTTTTGAAGTTGTAAGTATATAATGTTTAAAATAAAAGGATCAAAAATAACCTTGTCACATTCCATATGATATTGTTATTATTATTCTTTTTTTTTATTTTCATCGCTGTATCCTATACCATACAAGTATATCATATTTTTTTTATTCTTTTATTTCAATTTAACAGACAATGCAATTAGGTTGAATGGGGGCATGAAAAAAAAAAGAAAATAAAAAAAAAGAAGAGAAAAAGAGAAGCGAGAACTGACAGCTTCGAATGCCATCTTGCCAGCAATTGTCATGTTACATTAATTCGATGAAATTATTAAAGAGAACAATAATAAAAAGGAGCGAGAGAACGGCGGCAGCGGCGGCGGACTCTTTCTTTCACTCGCGTAACAAAAATGTTTTTGCTGAGCATACGACTACTGAGATAGGGTGAAGGGCAGGAGAGTTGGGTAAAAGGAGGAGGAGTAAGAGAAGGGGGGGTAAGGGGGATACGTAGCTGGTACTCCCTCAGCGCGTAACGAAGTTTCCGCTTTTGTAAGCGATATGGAAAAAGTCAGGCGGCAGCTCTCGCGAACAAATTTGATTTAGTATCGGTGCTCGAGAGCAGCAGCAGCAGCATGTATATAGTATATATAACAGAATAGAGAGAAAAAGAGAGAGATGGGGGGGGGAGGGGGGAGAGAACCCGATTGCCGATGGCTCGTACATGCAAATCTTTGGAATACCACGCCTCGGCGCCTACTTTTTCTCTTTCTCCCTTTTTTTTTTCGTGCTCTGAATGAAGCTGGGTGGATGGGTAGGTAGGTGGGTGAAAGCCAAAACGGCGGCAACATCGTTCTTTTCCTTCTCTTGCTCAATTCTTCCTCCTTCTTACTCCATCGGTGTCCCACACGCCAAAAGAGACAGGACATGAATGGCCCATGAGCTGCTGCTTTTTCTCTTTCTCTCTCTCTCTCTCTCTCTCTCTCTCTCTCTCTCTCTCTCTCTCTCTCTCTCTCTTTCTACAAGGGGAGCTTTAAATCAATGTGCAATATATAATGACATACAAGAGAGAAAGAGAGATCTGGCTACTGCGGTGGTGCAGCTGCATCAGTGGTGCGGTAGCGGTCGCAGAAAGAAAGAGAGAGTAGAGTAGAGTATAGGCAAGAGTGTACATACATGTATATACAGCTCTTTACCCCTTGTACATTAGGCTCAACCAGGTCAGTTTCTCGTTCCACGCCTCTACTTCTCCTACTAGATGCAACTATACGAGCACTCCTACTACTACTACTGTTACTGCTATACTAGTACTAGTACTATTACCACCATCTCTACTACTACTACAACTACTACTATTACTATTCTCGTTCATACTTCCTACCTCCTAACCCTCCTGCTCTTATTACCCTCCTCAATATATATATTCCAACTCTCCCCCTTTCTCTTCTCTCCAACTATACACACACATATCTCTCTCTCTCTCTCTCTCTCTCTCCCTCTCATTCTCGATCTTTCAATGACCTAGGGATGGTGTTAGGGGGATATGTACGTCTGCACTACGACTATCACACAAGCACAGAGAAAGAGAAAGAGAGAGAGAGAGAGAGAGAGAGATGAAGAGAGCAGTGCTACTGCAGCAGAGCAGTAGGAGCTCGAGAATTGCATCCTAGCTCTCGCAACCACTCCAGTTGCGTTGGTTGCGGCCAGTGCGAATACGCGCTCTAGCTCGCTCGCTCGCTTGCTCGCGTCCGCACATTCAAACCCAGAGATCTAGGCTCGTTCTCGGGTCAAGAGGGGAAAGAGGAGAGAGTCTAGCCTATAGCCTCGCGCGTGCACATACATACATTTCATTCGATATCCATCTCTCTCTCTCTTTCTCTCTCGTCGTAATCGTCCTCCCACTCTATCGTGTACCTATCGTACATACGTACGTATGTATGCCTACGAGTCCGCGCTCCTACTCTCGGCTCTCGCTTCTCGTATAGTTTCCTAGACGCAAATACTAGTGCGTTTGCTCACGTATATATACACTATGCTCGCGCTCGTGCTCAGTGCGACGGAGATGAATAGAGATGGGGGGAAAGAGAAAGAGAGAGAGAGGAATAGAGAAAGAGGGAGTATGAGAGAAAGGAGAGGGCAAATGCTAGTGTGCAAGAGAGAAAGAGAGAGAGAGAGTGAGAGAGAGAGAGAGAGTTAGTCTCTCTCTGCCTCCGGCCAGAGATATCGTTAGCATGCCTTGCTAATCACGGACTCGATAATAATACCGTGATTGATAGGACGAAGCTCGAGCTCCGCAGCTGCCCTCCTCTAACCCGCTCCCACTCACCCACCTATAACCCTCCCCCACAACCTCCACCCTCTTCCCACGCCAACTAACTCGCTGCTGCTGCTACTTCGCTCCCTCGGTTTCTCGCACTATACGTGCACGGTGCGGTCCTCAAGCCTTCGGAATAGTACTACCGGGGTAACCACCCATTCCACCCACCCCTCTTGAGAGTCACTTCGGACATCGCTCCCGCCCTCGATTTCCATTTTATCATTTCTCTCCTACGTTTTCCTCTCACCCTTCCTCGTTTCTCTTTCTCTCACTCGACTCGCTTAATTTCTTTCGCTTCTGCCCTTTTTTTCTCTCTCTCTCTTTCACTCACTCTCATCTCGATCTTTTTTTTTTTGCTTTCATTTACATTATTTACATTTCAGCTTGCATCGATTCAAACAAATATATCTTGAAAATACATCCCGACTATTACATACGTATCCTTAATATCCGGCTAACATCAAATTCCCTTTTCTCTCTATCCTTTTTTTCTTTTTTTTTTTATTAATATACCTCTTCACGTCTAACTTAATTTTCTCCGACATATTATCAAATATTACAAAAAATAATAATAAAAAAACATGTATTTGAGATATTCTTATGTTAAAAAAAAAAAAATAAACTGAACGAAAGATATAATAAAATAAAATTGTAATCATATGAAATATTAAATAACAAAGTGATGATATTTCGTCTAGCTGAATCCTATTACTTATCTATGCATCTATGCACCCTAGGAAGATATAGGAATGATACAGGCAAGAGAAGAGAAGAGAGAGAGAGAGACCAGCCCACACACATATCGAGATGAGAACTAATAGCTACAGATATCGTACGTGCCAGAATCCTTACACTTTGCGCGCTTACACGTGCGTGACCAGTATACGACGTCCGACTACGTCGATGACTATACGATTACGAATCTCGAATATATATGCATGTATGTACGAATGGTGCAAGCCACCATAGTAGTCACCACCACCACCACCACCACCACACACGGGCGCGATACCATTAGCATCGTTGATTAATGTATGCCGAAGCTTGTTTCACGCTATACTGCAGTCGCCAGCAGTCGTGGTAGCAGCAGCGCGAGGAGAGTCGCGTGTAGCCGCTGATTGACTTGGCTTCGGGACAAGTGTGTGCGAATCGCCAGGATTCAATCCGTTCTCCGGATACCTATACTACTCTCTCGCTCGAGCCTTAACTCCACGTCCTACCTACCTACCTACCTACCGTCGCTGTTCATTTCGTATCGCATGACTGGATGCACGGGAAGAGGTGCGATGGTCCAGGATATGTGTATGAGAACTATATTCTGTAGTTGTATATGTATCGGAAGGATACGAGGACGACGACGATGATCGTCAGCGATGATACTACTATGGATTTGGTAATCTTTGATTATCAATCGAGTCAATATATAGAGAGAGAAAGAGCTTATACCTCTTGTTATACACCTACTTGAATCTTGCTATATGCAAGAGGATCTCTCTCTATACGACCGATCATAAATATCTCAAGAATTTCAAATTTGCAATTAATATAAGGACACCCACGAGAGATGTGTGTAATTCTAAGCTCATTTTCTATACAAAATTCGCGTATATCTCTCTCTACGTAATAATTAGAGCGTGAATGATTCACTTGGCTTTGGAGTCATCACATATCAAGACATATCCGAGAAGAAAAAAAAATTGTACACCACAATGGAAAAAAATAACGATAGTATAAATAAGGTGATATCGTGAATTGCGGTTTATTGTATGAAATGCGAATGATAGGTGAGTTGCGAGGAGAAGCGCGTGGCACTTGCAATAAGTTGCGAGGACTGCTGCTTGCAACCGAGTGACGGCCGGAAGTTTGTAGACGGATGACAGGAATAATTTATTTTTCATATTTTAGTTGCCTCGTGAACGACAACAATGACCATCAGATGCCAGCGCGATATAATAACAGATACAATATACTATAATGCCTATTATATCCTATATATACTCTCCCTTCCCTCAACCACTTGTCTTTATCTTTATTTCTTATCTTTATTCTTTACCGCTTGCTCTCTATCTCGCACTAGAAGTGCATCATCTCAGCGCAGCAAAGTTTGTCGTCTCGTCAAAATAGTGTGGCGACGGTTGAAGGGCTGAGTTGCGGTTGAGCCACGCGGAAGAAGAAGGTTGGTCGTAGGGAGTAGGGCTTGTAGGTCGTTGAGTTTCGTTGGTATCCAGGCGCGAGCCTAGGGCCAGTAAGCAAACAAAGCTGAGTGAGAGAGTATATATAGCGAAGCAACACACAAGAGTGTGCAAGTAAACGAGTCAAGGCAATGCAGTAGGTAGCAGCAGCAGCAATAGGAGCGCGACCGGTAGAATCAGTGGGGGGATGAAGGAGATCGATCGGGGGATGCCGAAAAGGCCAGGACGCCAGGGGCCTTCTACCAACATGCTGCTGCTACTGCTAGATGGACGGCTAGCTCGCGTATGTGATGGAGAAACGGAAGAAAGCGAGTGGCAGCGCAGCGTGCGACTTGACGGTGGCAGTGGCTGCTGCTGCTGTTGCTGCGGATAGTTGTATAGCAGGAGCGCCGCAACGACGAGGGTGTGCAAACCTCCACACAGCGCAAGAGAGAGAGAGCAAGCAGGCAAGCAAGCAAGCGAGCTAGAGCAAGCGAGAGAGAGCCGGCTTACAAAGCGGCGCCCTCCATTAAGTATTTATTAACTTTACGAATTTATAGATGCCTCATGGGCGCCCCGTGCCCAACGGCGCCGTCGTCGTCATTCCGTATCCCCCCCCCCTACACCCTCCCCCTTTTCCTTCTGCTCTTTGCTCACCCTCTCTCTTTCTCTCTCTTACTCGCTTGCTCTTCGGACCCCTTTGCAACATTTTCCCATTCTCTCTCTCTCTCTCTCTTACTCTCCCCCCCCCCTCGTCGTATTCCTTCTCTTTCTCCGCCTCGATCTCGCGGCTCTCACCCGGGCTCCATCTCGCTCTCTCGCGTTCTCGGTACTCTTCGACCGAGAAGCCGTTTCCTACGAGGCTGCTGCTGCTACTCTCATTCTCTCTCTTGGCTGCAGCAAGCAGCCCAAGCCAATACTCGGCAGCCAGTATTAAAATGAATTATTTAATATTAAACTTGGTAATTTTTAACGGCGCTGTATCAGAAATTATTTATGATCTACTTCAGTTCGCAAGCGACGTGAACCTCTCCCCTTACCTCCACTCTCTCTCTCTCTCTCTCTCTCTCTCTCTCTCTCTCTTTCGGATCGTTCTCTACCTCTACCATCCCACCCCCGTCTCCTTTTCTCCATCCCGTTCCTTCTTCTTTCTTCTTCCGACCCCATTTAGCTTGCTTTTTTCCCCTCTCTCTCTCTCTCCTTCTCTTGCATGCTGCTCTCTTTCATCTATTTTTTCATTTTAGGCTTTTCACTTTTGCCAGCTAGATCGCAGCAGCTAAATCGCTCAACGAGACGTGGCATCGTCTTACTTGAGTTAAACTGTTGTTGGCACATGATGCTAGATGCTGTGCTGCTGTTTAAAGAAAAAAAAAAACCAATTGAGAATGAGTTAAAGCACCAGCTTCTACTCTCTCTCAAGCTTTTTCGTTGGTTGCTTCTTGCTGTTTTCTTTTCTTCGAGGTCGTATTACTTACTAACTTTGAGGTAAAGCTACACACATTTATTTTGAATTTATTTTAAATTTTCGACTTTTTACCACTCGATATATATATTTATCAATAAAAATAAATTTTCAATTAAGTAAATCATAAAATGAATAAATAAAAAGGAATATTTGTTTGACCACAGAATATATAGGAAATCTGAAGTATAAAGCGTCGTTTCGAGCTTTGAAATTGAGCTCGAAAATTAAATGAGCCGGCACTTGAATTCTATATCTTATTAATATGGGCAATATTAGTTTTGATACATGTGTATCAGCGATATCAGGGAGGAGGAGGAGGTGAGGAGGGTGTGGGTGGAAGCGAATTTCGCATTAAACAGATTTATTTTTCGAAGTTAACATTAATTAGCGAATTAATTAATTAACGGAGCGGGCGGGAATAATAATATCGAAATCCTATCTAAACAAACAAGAGGGAAGTGCACGTTGTTGCTGTAGCGCACGAATGATTAGCGCGATTGTGAAGCGCGATACGCGATACACACACACACACACACACACACACACACACACACACACACACACACAGAGACAGTGTCTATATGAACCTATATGTGTGTATGCGCGGCCGCGTTACCTCGACCCCCTCACCCTAACCCCCCCTTCAGCCCCCTCTACCCTCTCTCGCCACCCGCTACGATACGGCGCGATATCCGTACCCACCCCTTCGACCCCTCTGCCCCGCCGTATAAACTATATGTATTGCGTCGCTTGCACCCGCGCTCTCTACCTCTGCCTCTGCTCTCCCGCAGCCCCGTATTAATTATTACGACGCGAAAGGTAAATAATTATTATAATTGTTCGGCATAATGACAGAATTTGCCCAGCCTCCTCCTCCTCCTCCTCCACCCCCTCGACGATTATTATTGTCTATCACCGAAATACATTAAGTCTCCTCATATTTATATACGCATACGCGCCAGATATATACAAGCTGAAAGTGCATCTATCTATCTATGTATGTGTATATAAAATGTGTATACACACAGACATAAGCTTACTGTTCTGGCTACGCGTGTGTATCTATATATTTTATATATATACAAGCAGAAGTAGAAGAGCATACATAACACATAAATGCATACGTAAATACATAGGTATTCGCATATCTATATATAAACTATACGAATTATATCCATATATGTATATAAACGCGTGTGCACACACTAATGACTATACGAAAACTGCAAATCAACAATATATAGGTACAATCACACACATGCACACTTGTCTACTATATACGAGCTTTTGTACGTTGATTGGCTGGGTGCATAAGTAAATCAGTAACTGACCAAGAAAATTGTTCCTATAGCCTTATATGACTCCGATATGTATAGGACAAAAGTGCGTGGGTTGAAGCTCGATCGAGAATAAAAAAAAAAGGTACCGCAAGCTCGTAAGAGCCTGGCTGTGAATGGGGGGAGGGGAAAGAGTTTATATATCTAGATTTAGGCCTTATACCCTACACAGGTTCGAGAGAGCATATAGACGACCTCGTAGAGCGTATTTCAGCCTTTGCTCGGATACAAGGGTGAAGAGGGAGAGGGCATCGTTTTGCTCTCTTCGACCAGGGGGAAGCTCTCGGGATTCTCGCGGATGAGAAACGGTCAGGATCAGCTTCTGCGTACACACAACTTAGCAAGTGCAGTACACACATATACACACTAGCTAGATCCCTTTTCGTATACACATCCCCCTCCTACGTATATCTTGCTATACGCACCAAGCTCTCTCTCTCTCTCTCTCTCTCTCTCTCTCTCTCTCTCCCTCTCTCTCTCTCGGCATATAAAGCCTAATCGTGAGAGCAGCGTGCCTGCAGCAGTAGCGGACACGAGAGCGGATGGGCTAATCGAAATTTGTGAGGACGTAGGCTTATTTGCCCCTTCCCTTCCCACTTCTCTTGCCACTTTTCCACCTAGGCTCTCTTACGATCTCTTGCTTGCAAAAGGGTGAAGGAGGTGAGAAGGGGATGAGAGACTAGCAATATTTTTAATAGCGTCGATAAATAATCGAACGGACGATATAGCAGTGGAAAAGTTGCTGTGCAAAGCTCGACTTGTAAAAAATACAAGAAAAAAAAAAAAAAAAATAACGAATTGTAGAAATATAGGAAATTTACATCTTCATATTTATACATATATCTAGAGACGGAAAAATCTAATTTTCGTTAGTAAATGTAAAGTAATGCAAATTAAGCAGTGATGACCGGCTGGGTAATAATGAGGGGTCAGGGCTGGAGCTTACGCAAGTAACACAACAAATACTTACACATATATAAAAGCGCGTTTAGAATAATCGAGAAATAAGGAATATTTATGTATATAGCATTTGAAAGAATAGCAGTTTTCTTAATAATCGCTGACCTTTCTCATCGGGTTGCTGCAGCGGACGGAGCTTTGCTATAAAGGGAGGGGGGAGGGGAGGAGGAGGTCTCAGGCGAGCCAAAGCCTCTATAATATATACCAGTATAGCTGCAGCCAAGCCAACATTTAATAATTTCTCTATATAGTAACGACGACGACAATCACGATTGCAGAGAACTGCGAGCACACTACGTCGCCTCCGATGAATATTCAAAATTCAGCCGCTTTAATTGTTAGCCGATTATATATCTATGTTGGATAATATTGCCTCCCTGCCCCCCTCTGCTTATATGCTTGGCATATATCCTGCATTTGTTTTACTTCTTTTATTCATTTTTTTTTTTGCATTTATTATTCTATTTTTTTTTTTTTTTTTAAAATCATTATAGTTTGGCAAAAATGATTTTAATTAAAATGATAATGCAAATTTTATTACTTGTAGAAAAATCGTATTTTAACGTTTTTAAAACCATTGTTATTTATAACGTTTCATAAAAATGTGAAAGATCGTATAAATTTAGAGCAATAATTTTTCTTTTTAAACGATTATTTTTAGATTTTGTTTATTATTGCAGATAAACATGTCAAATCGCAGATTATCATGATAAGATTTAGTACACACAATGTTTATTATAAATTGTAACAATTTTTCGAAAACGTTCTAGTTCATAAAGCATCACATTGTGATTCTTTAGACATTGATTCACTTTAGACATAGGTTAGTGATCATAAGGATTCTCCTTCTTCTCTCTCTCTCTCTCCTGTACTTACATTCATATAAACATACAAGCATCGTATAACATTAAAGCAAATATATCCTTGAAAGCGCCGGGTTATTATTGTACGATAGCAAAGTATTATTTGTGTTTTATGTATATATAAGTGTATCACAACGTGTACAAGCAAAATAATATATTATGTCGCGGACGAGAGAAAGAAAGAATAAGAAATAGAGGGAGCTAGGTATATATACTAAATGTCCCTCAGAAGCAGCTTACGTAAATTCCAAGGCACGCTCGGATAAAAATTCATGCCCGCCTGACCAAGGTCTCGTTTCCGCTTCCGGTTGAACGAACGAAAAACGCGAGAAATCAGTCTCACATATTATAATATATTATATAGTTGCAATAAGTTTATATATGTGCGAATATAACTGCAATATAAGTACATTACTGGCATCGTTAAATTCACTATCAGACTTATTGATAAGAAGAAAAAAAATGTCATGCACACAGTATAGGCAGTTGGAAAAAAAAAAATAATCATCTGACATCATTTGACAATAGCCGATTCAAAACTACGGGAATGGAGAGATGAGAGTAAAGAGAAGATAGTAGAAGGAGGAGGAGGAGGAGAGGATAGAAGGGAAAGCTTGCAAACTCTCTTTGGTCTATAGAGAGTCTGCATCGAAAGCAATATTTCAAGCACCAACTGCCATTTATTTCCGCGGCCGAGAGTAGCTGTTTTGAAAAAACAGCGAGAAATATAAAGTTAAACAAAGGATTGAGCAGAGGCGGAGAGAAAGAAGGCAGGAGAAGGAGGGGGGGGGGGGTAAAGGGGTTGTAGAAAGGTAAGAGAGAGATATAGAGAAAGAGAAAGCTTGGTCAAGTATAGGAGAAGAAAAAGAAGATCGAGCAGTGCAGGCTGCTGGATCAGAGAGAGTGAGTGAGAGAGAGAGAGAGAGAGAGAGAGAGAGAGAGAGAGAGAGAGAGTATATAAGAGAACTCGCGGACCACACACATATTCGCAACGGGCGAACGTGACCGGGCGCTAGTCCACGTTCGCGTATTGCGATGCAGTGCAGAGGTACACTTCTCCCGCTCACCCCTCAGCTCTCTTTCTTTCTCTTTTTCCCTCTCTCTCTTCTCTCCGCGCTATTATCGTACAGTCTGTTTCGGAACTGCTTCCGTCCGCTAAATCTATTTATACTGCTAATTATTTCAAATTGCGCGCAAGCGCCTCCTCCCCCCTCCTCTATCCAACCGTTATTTTTCCGGCTGGCAAATCATTTCTTGAGTTTTGCTCATCTCTTTCTCTCTCGAACTACATTATCTCATATTCATATCGCTAAAACGTTAATTTTATCAAGCTCAGCGGGCCCTCATGGGTTCGACGACTGTATATTATAGTATAGTGATGCACCCGGCCTCGAAAACCTCGTCAAGTCTCTCAGGTATTATACATATACAAAAAAGCTTTGGAACTCGTCAGTAGTTCGTGCTCCTGAGTTAAATCGCGAAAGAAAGAAGCACTGCTGCTGCTGCTGCTGTTGCTACTGCTGTTGTTGGGAAGAAGGTGGGCTGCTGCCGTGCTACATGGCTATGAGAATATACCTATATATGTATAGATGCGTATATATACATGTGTATATGCTCGCCTCGCGAATGACATGCGAGGATGTTTGCCAAAGTGTAATTTCTGCATTTACGATTACCTAGAATGTTGTAGATATATAATGTCAGGTAATAAAAATAAATTATTAAGCTCGGACTAAATGAAGGAAAGTAAGTTATTCAGAGGCGCATACTACTACTGCTGCCACTACTACTGGAAAGGTGCTGCTGAAGTAGGATGAGAAGAAGGAAAAGAGCGAGAGAGCGGAAGCAGCTCTCTCTCTCTCTCTCTCTTTTTGCCAGCGAAGAAGAGGAGTAGGAGGAGGAGGAGAGGTAGGCCGAAGGAAGCCAAAGGAGCGGAGTGCAGAAAGAGAGAGAGAGAGAATTGAGTTGCAAGAAAATTGAGCGGCAGCGACGACTGTACTTCCAAGATAAACGAATCACGTATTATTATAATGGCTAGTTGCTAAATGGTTTTTTCGATCCCCCGGCCTTTTTTCTTCCTTTCTCTCTCTCTTCTTCTCTTTCTCGCTCTCTTACGCTACTCGCACATACCTCATCGGTCCGACTCTGGTCATTCTCTTTTTCCCTCCCCCGCCCCCCCCCCTCTCTCTCTCTCTCTTGCCCGCTTCGTTTTCCGTTCTCTCTTTCTCTTTCTCTCTCGGGCCACACTCATATATACATACATACATACATACACTCGCCGCACTCGCTTAATATTTCATTATAACTACGTATATGAGAATAATAAGATGGAATTTGTCCGAGGCACCGCAGCGAGTCCAAGGCTGCTGCTGCTACTAGCACTACCACCGCCGTTGCAGTTGCCGCCTTCGACGCCACAGTATGAAAGAGAGAAAGACTCCCGTCAACCACGCTAATGTAAACACAAGTAATTTCAGTCCTTATTTTCTCTCTGAGAGGTAAAAATTTGCTTCCTCAACGGAACGATGATCATTTAATATTGTTTATTTTGCTTGTGGCTTTAAAAAAAAGAAAACATGTGTTTGTAAAAAACAAAATGTAGTATTTTTTTTTTATCATTTTTTTTATCCCTATTTCTTTTTTTGTCAATTTTTTCAAGTCCCTTTTTAAATTTTTTTTTACAATTTCCACTTGTAACGTCTATTCTGTTGAGAACCTCCACGTTAAAGAAGAACAAAAAGATGAGGGATTTTCATTAGCATAAGTTCCTTCGTTCTGTATTCCTTCTTCCGTCGGCTCGGCGCCCTCTCCCAACCAACTACTCCAGACTACTGCTCCTCCGTCTCCTTCACTCTTTACTATATATCTCTCTCTCTCTTTCTCTCTCACATAGCTACTCTTTTTCTCGGTCTTTTGCACCGAAATAAGAAAGGAAGAGAGGAAGCGAATAAAGAAGAAAGGAAAAAAGGTAAACATGCGAAAAAGAGAAAAAATCAAAATACACGTGAGAGAATATGAGGCGCTAGTATAGAGAGAGAGAGAGGGAGGGCGAGATAAAGATAGAAAATTTTCTGACCACTGATCTCTTCTCTCCATCGTATACTCTAGCCGCGCGAACCTCATCTCACGTCGACGTCCCCACTCCAGCATATATGTATATATACGTATATAGCGAGGCCGCGAAGTAGCAGGTCAGAGCCTATCATTATAGAGAAGAAATCATTGGATGATCTTAATCATGCGAGCCGCTTGCCCCGACCGCTCGTTGGCCAATCGCGTTGGCCGATTTCAATAATGGTTTCCAAGTTTCTTTTTTTTTTCTCTCTCTCTCTCTCTTTCTTACTTTTTTCCGTATTTTTGCTACCATGTGAGCGATCCATCGCTTTTGCTATATCTTCTTGAATATACATAAGAATTTTCAAGATGATTCTTGATTTCTATGTTGCATATATACTTATCAACGTATATTTTTACCCTACACTGATTCAAAATGAATCTGGTAAAATTCTGATTCCCAAAAATAATTGAAGTTTATTTTAGACAAATTTTAATCGTCAGTTTTGATAATTTATTGATATAGGTATAGGAAGTTAATAAAGAAAAAGTTCGGATAGATTAAACTTGAGCATAAAATGCAGGCAAAGAAGCTTGCAAGCTGGAAGAAAAAGAGCTTACAGTAAAAAGCTATCTCATAGCTGACGCTCAAGTTGATGCTTGAAAGTGAAGGGGGGTTCTAGCTGTGGCCAAGAGCGCGCGTAACAGGGAAAGTTGCGAGACAAACGAAGAGACAAACGGATAAAGCGAAAGAAAGGGAAGAGGGGGGGGGGAGAAAAAGAAAGCGGAGTCAAGGGATTTTTCTGGCTTGGATATATATTCAAGTAAGAGATATAGAGCATCTCAACCAACAGTAGCAGCAACGTGCCGCGACGGAGACTGAGATAGAGAGAGAATGAGAGAAGGAAAACGGAGATGCGACCGAAGCTTGTAGTGCTGGTGGTAGTGGTGGTAAGGGATAAAGGGTGAGGAGGAGGAGGAGGAAGCGACAAGCTGAAGAAGGACTCGAGAGGGTGGCGGATGGACGGGCGCGCGAGCATCCCGGCACGAAATGGCTCGCTGTGATACCTTTCATCCCGGAGAAAAGCCGTGAAAACCGCCACTTGTTGCGCTAGCCTCCAGCTCGATTGAACAAATATATATACACACACACACACACACACCCACACCAGAAGCTTGGTGAACAAAATTTTCCGCTACGCTCAGCAGCAGCAGGCAAAGCTCGACGAAGCGTCGAAAGAAAATTGTCGCTTTTGCAAGGGAGAGAGAGAGAGAGACTGCGTAAAGCTGAGCAGTCTCTCGAGCGACTAAAGCACTCTCGGTCTGCCAGCAGCCGAGACACACCGGACACAAGAACAAGTGACAGGGCAGATGTTGCCTCCTCTTGCTGCTACCGCCGGGGACTTTGCGATGTCGAAGGTATTAATTCCTCTCGCTACTCGAGCACGAGAAACTGTATCTTTCTTTTCTTTTTCTTTCTCTCTTTTTCCTTCTTTTTGACCGCAAGGGAATTATTCTTTTTTCTTTTTTTATTCTTTTATTGAGTTAAGAGATTATTTGTCAGTTTTGCATCACTTTACTTTATAGAATTTCCCTTTTTTGCTTATGACTGACGTATAATTAAACGTACTAATTTTGATCTTTTCCAATAATAGTATATTATGCACCAAGGGGCAAAAATGAGCTTTTATGCCTGAGAATGAAGTTTACTGCACGAGCGAAGCGAGGGCAGTAAATCATTCGA